>CM072514.1:725000-747500 GCA_036898135.1 Oncomelania hupensis | reverse complement strand
CAACTAATGTCCATTTTTCTGGCACCTTACCAGACACTAAAATTAAGTTAAAGAAGTTTGTGAAGAGGGTAAGAAGTCTAGTAGAAGCAGCCTTTAATAATTCATTAGTTAGAACTATCTTATCCATATACTTTATTATTATGTAGACCTTTAAGTACATATTTTACTTTCTCTTCAGTAAACCGGCCATTTAAGTTAGTGTCATTATATTCAGGCTGACCATCTAACTCATTAGGAGGTGAGGGGTCAGGGCCATCATTATTAACATTAACTGGGTCACTAAGCTTTTGAAAATGTTGTAGAAAAACCTTGAAGGAGATTTTAGAAGTTACTTCCGCCTTTTCACTAACACATCCGTTGATGATTTTCCAAACTACCTTAGGATCAGAACTCTTTAAATTATGGGTTCTCTTTATAAATTTAGTCTTATATTTCTTGAAGGATAATCGAAGTTGGTTTTTTTATATTCTCTTTATAACTTGACCGAAGTCTTCTTGTTATTGGTTTTGATTTAAACAACTCTTTTATTCTTTTCTCACACTCTGCATCAAACCAAGGGAAATTCTCATTACTTTGGTTTGTACTCTTATGTGTGGGCGTTGTTCTAAGCAGGCCTAATTATTACCTAACTGAGTACATATCAAGTCTATTGTGGATTGAGGGGCCTCGTCTCCACTGGCAACTAATTCATTTAAACTTTTGTGCAATGCTTTGATTTCCTGCTTATAGTCATTCAGTTTATAACAATATTTACTATGACTATCGTTAAACCACTTAGGCCTAGAACAAAAACTACGGTTATTAATAGTGTGCAGTGTCCGTTCTCTGTTCAGCTCAGTTTACCTCTTTCACCTGCTGCACCACGTGTCGCTTCGCTTCATTTACATTTATTCAGCTTCAGATGTGACAAGGTAAAATATCTAAAGGCCTTTTGTCAATAAGTTATTCAAGTCAAGAAAAACATAGAGGAAAGACTGCACAGGCAAAGGTCAATAGTTTTCGAAAGTGGCACCCAGTGAAACATTATATACACCGTGGAATTTACTGAGTAAGAATGGAGGATCTTAATACAGATTGCGGCAATAGCCGCGCATTAAAAAAAATTGTCCTTAACATATCTTTTTACATAGGACATAATGCCCCGTTATCCGTTGTAGGAGAGACTTATGATTTTAAGATGATCTTTGGAGCGATTTTCGGAAAGCGATCTTGTATGCAGTGGTTGACGTTTGCTCAATAAAGTTGGAAAACTTTATACGATGACTCCTGCCTTGATGCTGAGTGAAAAGGCTGCGTGGATAAACGAATTCGGGTTACACTTATCAAGATGGCTGAATCAACTACTGATTAAAAAAAAAACAACGTGTAACACAGTCCAGTGTGTTTTTAAAGAAAATTATCTGCCACTAACTGACACACAGCTGAACATATAGAACAATGTCATATTGATTAGATACACAAATATCAGTCATGTGGATAGTTAGGATCTGGTAATGTTGACTTACAAGGTTAGCGCTCATTTAGGCTTTGCTTTTGAGTGCCCGTTATGTATTAGTCTTTTTGTAATGCCTTATTTGTTTTTCTTGAATACAAATTTATGTTGAAATTAGTAAAATTGATTGAAAATATGAGGTGAACAATATTGTCCGCCATTATGGTGAGGATAACTGTCCTACCATCGGCAATGATCGACAGGATAACAAACTAATAGACTAAAATTATATATATATATATCTATATATATATTATTTACCTTCCGAAAGATGTGTCCCGAGAAAGTCACCCGAGCGGTAGAAAACTCGCAATGTAATCTTAAAGCAGCACTGTGTTGCACGCGTTGCACCAAACTAAATGAACTTATTTAAAGAGCCCCAGCATAACAGGAATATCCATACATCGTGGCCTTCCTATCCTTCCCATACCTCGAAGGTCGTTGGGGCACCACAGATGATCGTTTAACCACTGTACTCCATCTTTCTCGGTCATCAGCAACTCTCATGGCTTCGCTCAGTGTCAAGCTAATCCATTCTTGAATATTGTCCTCCCACCTCTTTTTCTGTCTCCCTCTTCTTCTTCCTCCTTGACGGTGCCTTGAAAGGATGGTCTTTCCAGGGCCTGATGCTACGACGAAAGGACTATACCACCTGGGTTTCCGTTTCTTCACCATTGTGAGCATGTCATCGTGTTGTGCAATGGCTTGTTTGATGGTCTGTCGGACTTCGTTGTTGGTGATGTGCTGGGTATAGGAACTGCCCAAAAGTCTTCTGCAGCACCTCATCTCCAAGCTTTGTATTCTTCGTTGTAGGTCTGCTGCGAGGGTTCATGTTTCGCAAGCGTATAGGAAGATGGAGATGACAAGGGAGCGCAGCAGCATTACCTTGAAGAGTAGATTGATGGTCCTGTCTTTCCAAATGAGCTTCAACCTTGTCAGGGCAGCAATTGTTTGTGCGATCCTAAAGAGGACTTCCTGTCGGGATCCATTGTCTGTTACAATTACTCTTAGATATTTGAAGCTATGCACTGTGTTGAGGGATTGGTCTTGGACTTTGATATATGTGTTGATGCCATCGGTGTTGTTGGTCATCATTTTCGTCTTCTCTTCACTTATTTCCATTCCAAAGTCTGTGGAGGTGGTGTCAAGTCTGTGTACCAGCATTTCAAATTCTTGTACATCTCAAGCCAATCCATCAATGTCATCTGCAAAACGGAGGTTGGAGATTGCTTTAACCCCTTATGCTGACTGTGCCTTCGTGATCTGCAAGGGCACCTGACCTGATGCGCTCTAGGAAGATGTTGAAGAGTGTTGGTATCCTTGACGCACGCCGATTGTTGTTCTGAACCAGTTCACGATGGCGCTGTGGTGGAGGACTGCACTGGTAGCCTTGTCATACAGGCTTTTGATAACTTCAATAATGTTACATGTAGGGTTGATGTTGTACACTCTCATGGTTGCCCACAGACCCGCATGCAGACTCGGTAAAACACTTTCTTAAAGTCTACAAACACATGATATAGATGTTGTTGATGCAGTAGGTATTTCTCGCAGATTATTCGGAGGTTGAAAATCTGTTCAGTGGTACCTCGCCCTGCGCTGAATCATGCTTGTTCTTCGGGTATGATGTGTTCAGCTTGTTGAGTATTATTTTCAGGAGGACCTTGTTGGGATGGCTGATGAGGCTGTTGGTGTGGTAAAGTACACACACCTGACGGTTTCATTTTTGGGAAGAGTGATGGCAAACGACTGGGTCCACGGTTTAGGCTAATCTCCACACTGCCAGATCTTGTTACAGATAATGGTGATGTCGTCAATCATCGCTTCTCCTCCTGCTTGGAGCAATTCTGCGGGTATGTTGTCCACTCCCGCTGAATTCCACTGCTTCAGCGGTTGCACTGCTGTCTCAACTTCTCGGAGAATTGAAAGGATTTCTTCTTCTTCTCTGTTCCGGGGACATGCTAAAACTGATGGGTCTCCGTTCGGTGTGTGGTTGTAAAGGTTAGAGCAGTACTCTGTCCATCTATCCAATACTTCTTGTTCTTCTGTAATGCATATGCCAGACTTGCTTTGGATCGTGGAGACTGTCACGTGGGTTTTATGGGTTGCTGGGCTCTGCACAATGGAATGATGTAAACCTCACGCTTTATCCGATGGGGACCGCTAGTGAGTCACCCTGTGGATTACTTTAATAAATTTATTTATTTAGCTCGGTCTGTGTTAAGGCTGGGTTACAGAGATAGATAGAAAAATGGTAAAAGATTATTGTCACACTAGCTTTCACACGGCTATGAATCATATGTAGTCCAGCCACTTGATAACAGTTAAACATCACACATTTATTTTTTCTACTCTATACAAGATTTTCTAAGTACTAATCTACCTTAAACGTTAAATAGTCACTGTGAATAATTCGATCGCTGATAGTCTATGCAGCTAATTGTTCATCCTTGGGCACTGGAGGTTAATGTTCATGAGAAGTGGACTACTGTGGTCCTGTAGCTCTCAGTTTTTGTGCACACACGTTTAGTGACTTAACTGTGAGTCTGGCGTGCTGTGCTGTGGTCGGTTTCCTGACAACTGTGTTGTCTTTTTCTGGTTTCTTCCCTGTGGGTAGACTGGTGGGCTTTCCTCGCACAATGCTGGGGATACCACTGCAGCCAACGTACGCGTCGACGTGGTTCCGTCTGATGCTGTGTTGGGCGCACTACAGAACGCCTGTTCGTCTGTAACATATGAGACGAAATTCTGCACAACCTTGAATGATAGGTGTGTGCAGAGCGTCTCACTGAAGGTCGTAATAGCCCTTAGTGATTAGCTCCACATCTACATATATAAGCGACGAACATTCTGCTAAGTCCGTGGTCCACTGGAATCTCCACTCTAATTTCCTCTACATTCATAAATATAAAACATGGCTACTTATACACATCAAGAATTAATAATAGTATACACATTCATTTGTACAGCCACTGGTCTGCAAGCACACATATAAGTTAAACAACAGTGGTTCCGTACATAATTCAAGATGGCCTCGGACGGTCGTCTTTTTGCCTCGTGGTCAGCTACGCCACGTGTCAGGCAAAGTCAGGCTAACAATTCAATTCTATGCATAGCAAATTCCACAAACATAATTCAACAATCATATAATACATCACGATGAAACAGAAGTATGTTCATTTACCTTCGTGACAATTTCAGGCCAGTGGCTACTTGAGTGAAGTCGGATTTTCACAAGTACTGCGTCCTAGTCTTTTCTGGAGAGATCTCACTGCTAGCTTGTGTAGCTGTGTACTGCTCCTTGGTTCAACCACGACTGCCGGTTCTGCTCTACAGAAGTAGTCAGACCTGGTTGAGCCTATTCTAAGCAGTGATCTCATTGGCGGATAATTGACTTGCCTGACGTAATTACGATGATGTCATTGCCTGAGCTAGGGTCCACGGCCACTGTGTGTAATCGGCAGTATGCTACTGCTACGCTTGATTACTTCCATCGTGTGCTGCTGCCTACCATTACATTCTAAGATTACATAGACTAACCAAGCTAAATATTAAAATAAGCAGAGTAAAACTAGTCCTCTCACGACAGAGACTTTGGGCTGTTTAATACTTGTCAGCCGCTTCACAGTCTGGTAGGCCGTCTTGCTGTTGCTCTTGTTCAGGCTGTTCTCTATTTCATGGCATTGATCTTCTATCCAGTTCTCATTTGCTGTGCGCATGCCTTTTCGGATGTCATTGTTGATTTTTTGGTAGGCATCAGCTCACTGTGAGATGTTCTTTTTCTTTTTCAACTCTCTTCGTTTGTCACACAGGTCCAAAAGATCAGGTGTGATTCACGGTTTCTTCTTTGGTCGGTGCTTGCCAAGGATCTCAGTGGCGACATCCGTTACAGCTGAGTTGAAGGTGGTGGTCATGGTGTTGACATCTACTTCACCAGCCCCCAAAATGAGCAGTAGTGCAAATTTCCCTCCAATTGTGGCCTGAAATAGTTCTGCCACCTCCGGGTCTTGCAGTTTGTCCAGGTCGAACTTCAGTCTAGTGCACTTTGCTGTATTTACTCTTTTCAAGTGGAGCCGGAAAGACATCATCATGAGATCGTGGTCACTTCCGATGTCTGCTCCTGGAAAAGTGCGTGTCCTGCCAATGTTAACGCTTTATCTGAAACGTTTCCTGACCATGATGTAGTCAATCTGGTTATGCTGCTCCCTGCTGGGACTGTGCCAGGTTCATCGTCTCGACTTTTGTGCAGACCAAGCGTGTTGCTAGTATCAGATTGTTGTATCTCAGACCTTTGTCATTTGTCTCGTTGTTGCAGTGGAATCCATATGTGTTTTCCCAGTTGTGGTACGCATCTTGGCCAACCTTGGCATTCCAGTCGCCTTGCACTATGAATATGCACACCGACTCAACCAAAGCTTTTTGGTTTTGAGGTTAGTTCAGCCAGGCTAGCTATAAATAGCTTCGCCGATAGCTTCGCCGGTGCTTCTTTCCTTTCCTTTCACTAGAAGGGAGGGTGTAGGCAAGCTATAAATAGCCCGCAGCCAGCAAAATGGAGGAGGGGGGGGGGGGTAACCAAAGAGTGCTGCTCACATAGGCATTGAGCTAGTGTGTATGTCCTTCTTCAGCACTTGGTCAAGTACAGCCTGCAGGTGTTCATAGAAATCCTCGACTTCGCTGTTGTCATAGTCTGATGTTTGGCATAGGCCTGGATGATGGTAATGTTTAAAGGGGCTGCTCTCAGACGGATGGTAATGAGTCTACTGGAGACTGGGCGGCAACCCATGACAGTGGCTAGAATATCTTTGTGGACCAAGAATCCAACGCCGTGTTCATGCCTGTCATCTATCCCTTTGAAATAAAGCTTGTGGCCTTTATCGGTCGTTGTTTCACCTAGGCCTTTCCAGCGCAGTTCGCTGATACCTAAAATGTAATTGATTGTGGTCCATCTCGTGGACCAGTTCCTCTAATTTTCACTCCGCAGTTAGGGTCCTGACAATCTAGGTTCATATGACGATGTTATCTCTCGTGCGGATCTTGCAAAGTTGTCAATCAATAACACACCTATCACCTCCGTACTGGTGGCCAACGGAAGGCGCGGTTCTTGGTGACCCGGGCAACAACCGACCCGGTATGGAGTGAGTGGCTCTTTTCATCTCGAGCAAGAAAGACCTGGCGGGACCCAATCCTCTCCAGGCTGTTGTCCACAGCCGATGTCCACGAGTACAGTGTGACTCGCATTGGCTCCGAGAATCTGATCGTTGAACCTTTAATAACGTGAGGTTCCTCCGCCCTGGCAACGCCGGGAATCGTTGGGTCTATTCAGTGCCCAAAGACCCACTCTATCGTTAGTTAATGTAATAACAGTGTCCACATTAGTGTGAACTAATTCAAGTAACAATATACAAATTGTTCGAACTGGGCCACTTTAAGCCTTTAGGCCTTTAATACCATTTCTTTGACCATACTGGGTGTCCTCGATCTGTCATACTCCGCTTGGTAATGGTTCATTTAGCCGCAAATGTTAGAATTCTCTAATACTCTGTGAGCTGTGTGCGTGTGCTCTGAAACTCGAGTAGACTGCCGTAAAAAGCATTCAAGCCCGAGCCTATTATTTATTTTTTCGATCGCATGGTTTTCGCAATCAATTGATATAGGCACTTTGGCTTACCCTAGCAGGCGATCGATATTAATCAGCAACTAGTCTGATCAAGACTTGCTTTGTGTATTTCCGTCAACGCGGAACCTCTTTGACTTGCATATACCCCTACATCATGAATTATTTACTGAACTGCATGCAATTTAATCGTGCTTGTATTATTAACTATGGTTGATCCCCTGCTGTGTGAAAGAAATGAACTTGACGGGATTCGAACCTGGGTGATCGGTGTGCCAGTCTAACAATCTATCACTGAGTTACGTCGGCGGGACAGCCTTGTGTGTCTATGCATGTAACGTCACGTTTAACTCATTATATTCCAGCTGTGCAAGGCAGCCGCTTTACCTCTGGCCCAGCTGTTCAAGGCAGCCGCTTTACCTCTGGCCCAGCTGTTCAAGGCTGCCGCTTTACCTCTGGCCCAGCTGTACTAGGCAGCCGCTTTACCTCTGGCCCAGCTGTACTAGGCAGCCGCTTTACCTCTGGCCCAGCTGTTCAAGGCAGCCGCCTGGGGGTATGTGGCATGCAAGATTGTTATAGAAATTAAAAATTATTGGAATAAGTTGTTATATGTATAATTATATTTTTTTTAAAATATTTAAATGGCAGATCTAAATGTACACGAGTAGGAAACACTTAATCATCTTACATAACATTGACATGGGAATTCATCAGGGCTCTATAATTGCCCCATTATTGTTTTCAATACTTATTAATGATCTTCCCATTGTTATTTTGAGTTAGATCCTGTATCGGCCAGCGCCTTGAGTCGCCGAGTACGGCAAGATATGTGCGCTATAAAAATCCTCGATAATAAATAAATAATAAAGAAATTATTTCTAATTCATTAAATGTTGTTCAGTACGCTGATGATATTGCCATGTATCTCTTCGAAAACATACTAAACAGAGAGTAATAACACATGTACAGAAACTGTTTCAAGAAGAACTGAAAAACCTTAATTTATTTATGAAAAATAATGGTCTGGAATTGTCATCTGAAAAAAATTGTTTTTAATGCTTTTTAATAATGTGGATGGAATCAACACCGTCGATGCGCTGAATTATGCCCAGGCCTGTACATGCAGAACGGCCCAGTAGTGCCATTGTTTGGCCTTTGATGACGTATAGTGTTTCAATCAATGACCTACCTTTATACTCAAGTTTTGCCTGTGTGGAACCAAGTACTGTGAGAGTAGTGTCCCCTGGCCCTTTGAGTCGCTTTGTAGTGTGTTTGAGAAAACAGAAATGAGCGTTAGCCCACCTCTCCCCAATGACTGATACTGCTGCCCCAGTATCAAGCTTGAACATGATGGGTTCACCTTCGACGGAGATCTGTGCCATCCAGGTGCTGTCATCATTGATATTGTATATGTGTCCAAGGAATTCATCCTCTTCCTCTTCGCTGTCACACTCTGACAATTCATTGAGATGTCGTTGAGGAGCGTGAGAGCGACAGACCGTCTTATAATGTCCCTTCTTCTTACAGTGTGTACATATTGCCTGACGGGCAGGACATTTATCTCTAGGATGGGACTCAAACCCACAGTACTGGCACTTGTGGGACACCTGGTCTGATATTGGGTATTTGGCAGTGTTCTGTTTGTAGTCATTCTGGCGCTTATCTCCTCTAAATTGTGGGGGAGGTAAACGGCCATGTTTGTTGATAACGTTGACGTCTGCGGCCGCCCGCAGTAGTGGTTGTCCTTCTTTGCGTGATTCAGCTTGTCGTGAAAGCTGCATAGCTTGTTCTAAAGTTAGCTCCGGTTTAGCTTGAAGATCTTTAGAAAGATCGTCATCTGTAACCCCGACTACGATCCTATCTCTGATCAGTTGGTCACGAAGGGTACCATATTCGCAATCCTCTGCCAGCTTGTGAAGTTCTTGAATGAAAACATCTATTAGTTCCCCATCCTTTTGTCGTCTGGTGTTAAACTTCGCTCTTGCGATTATCACGTTTTTTCTGGAACCAAAATGTCCGTCAAAAGCCTTCATCAGATCTGAGAATGTGATCATGCTTTCATCTACGGGTCTTCCTTCTATTGTAATGGTTGACAAAATGTCATCTGCCACTTCTCCCATACTGTATAAGAATGTACTCACACAGTCATCGTCCGCTAGAGCGGAGCATGTCTTGAATCGGAGGAACCGTTGTTTCCATGTTTGCCAGTGTTCGGGCCTACCATCAAACGGTTTTGGAAGGGGAACATGAACATTGTGTCGACGAACCATTTGTTGCGGTATCTGTTCACGTGGTGGATCCATGATCCCGACGTTGCCACCATGTACTATTTATCGCTTTAGTTATATGATGAGACGAGCAGATGAGAAAGGCGTAAACAGAGAGGCAACAATTCAGGCTAGAGTGTCCATGATTTATTCCATCCACAACTATCGGTTTCCCCTCTTGCTCCTGACGTCACTTCTCTATTACGTACACCAAGATGACATTATGTGTATTAGAATTACAGTCCAAGTGATTACCATACAGTAATAATCCTAAATGTTTACATGTTTTGAAATTAAATGATATATACAAGAAACAGGTTAAATTTTAGCTAGCGCCGAGTTTGTTTTTTTTTGTTGTTGTTTTTTTCTGCACAGGATCCATTTGTCAGCGTCGTTGGTCCGTCAGCGGTCACGTCATAAATCGATGGAATCTCCTAGGGAGTTTCCCGTCCACGCCAGTATTGGACGGTGACTTCTGACAAACCATAAGTTCAGTTCAGTGGATAGATTTACGTCCCCGGACACAGTGCGTATAGGGGACAAAACAAACCATAAGCTCTTTCGTGATCCTTATATACACAACTATACCTACTTAAAACAGAACTGACATTTATTATCAATATTCAGTCTATCACGTACATGTAAATATCACGTTCTCTGTGTAAACGAATATAAAGCATTGCAAATATCTAAACGACCCTTAGGAGTGAGACGTACAGTAATGTAACAATTGTTGGTTTTGGATAGGGGTGGGTTGGAGGTGGTGAGGTAAGCCATCAATTATGTAGAGCTGCACGATATTATCGATTCCAAATGTATCGTTACCGTAACGGGTTGGTGCAACTCTATACATTCAGTAGGCCACACTAACGTAGAACTAAAAGAAGTAAACCAGGAAGTGGAACTGAAAGTACTGTTTCCAAGAATTTCGTTATTTTCCTTTCCAGAGTTGCCCAGACCACAGGCGCCTGTATGTAGACACCAATGTAGCGTTTGTCTATTTAGTTAGTTAGTCATTGTTTATAGGGTCAAGCGCTGCAGAGAGCCGAATCGGGACCACAACTTGGTCGAAAGTGGGCTCACCCTTAATTCGTATGAAAGATCTGCTGAAACAACCCTAATGGTAACACTGAAGCACTCCAGCAGCCGGTCACTTTACAATAAAGGCATCCCGCACATGAGGTACTGAGGCTTTTCTACTCTAATGTATCGAATCCCCGTTTACAAAAGAACAAAATAAAATATAAACATCATTATAAAATAGTAACAAACACATACATATAAAATGCCTACATTGCTAAATAATAATATCACATAGTAACATCATAGAATGCCCTAGTGACCATTTGGAAGAAAGCGTCCCAATATCCCCAAGCTGACCCAACAGACCTCATACACAAATGAAAGATTTGGAAGAGTTTTCAAGAAAAATGGTAGGTGGCTAGCAAAGAAGATATAATATACTAACATTGACAGAACAGAGTAGGTGTGAGAAAGAACAAAGGAGAAAGACAGCGACGGTGGGAACTTAAAGCACTAACTTTTCAAAACGTGGGGACACTATTTATTTAAAAAAAATAAATAAATAAAATAATAAAAACCGGCACACCCACCGGGACAGCGTCTGTCTATAGAATGTGTCCCTTTCTGTATACTATTAGAACAAAGTATCAATACCAATCGATTGAGCCAACCCAAGTCTTTCGGGAGAAGTAGTAAAATTTGATCAAAAGGCAGGAAAATGTGACCTTGCAATCTAGGCATGGACCGCGATCGAGTAGTTACCTCTGTTGTCTATTTCGTTTGCACATTATATACTCATTTGCTATGTATGTGCGTGTGCGTGCGTGCGTGTGTATGGGTGTGTGTGTGCGTGTTGCAGCATTGCGTTTGTGTTGACTCCGTTAGGCTGCCAATCGTATGGTTACACACTCACGTTATGCTGCCTCGCTCTTTATGCTGCCGACCGCATAATGCACAATTACGATTTTTGAACTCCCTAACCTCTAAAATATGCATAAATTATAATCCGAGCTGTGATTGGTTTAGGCAGCATAACGTGGGAAATTAATTGATGGTCACACACGACCCTTAACACACGTGTGTGTATCACGGCAGCATTTGTGCTGTAAAAAGTAGACGTGAAATCACACACTAAGGAGAGAGAGGGAACTAGTTTTTGAAAACAAGTGTGCACAAGTCGCCATCTTGAATTGGAAAGAGCCACTGGTAAGTTGCTGTGCTTTAGTTGATTTTTCGTTTGTTAATTATTTACTTTGAGTGCTTATGTATTTGTGCCATTATTATGAGAAAACCATGGATGCTGTCTGTGAAAATTCAACATTTTTTCTTCCCTTTTTCTGTGGAGAGTCCATTGAAGCTAGATCTAGTGCCACTTCCATGGCATGCTGTGTCTCCATCCCTCTTCTACTGACAGCACTGTTCTAATTCTACTTTGTTTCCTTACATTGTTGATTCAGAATCACGTTGGTTAATTCAAATTAATTATCAGTTCTGATGTTTGTTTTTTCTTTACATGAATGTCGGAAGGAAAAGTTTTTATTCAGCATTCCAATACTAAAAAAGGAAGTTTTTGATTCTAACAGACTTTGTTACTAACTGGACTAATCTAGCTATTTCACTTAAGAATGCACCAAGCATAAATAACTTTAAACACCTGTTAGATATACTTCCACAGTTTAAAAATATATTTTATTGCTATGAGTATGATAATGCAATGTGTAGGAAAATCACATGCTCATTTTGCTCCTATACGACTACTAGTACTAGTACTAGTAGTAGTAGTACTACTACTACTACTTCAAACTAGTATCTTCTTTTCCTTTTAAATTCACCTCTTTTAATTTAATTCTTTTTCTTGATCTTACTTTTTTACATGTACACTTTCAAGTTTGCATGGTTGCTGTACATAATTATCTACCAGTGACAGTGTAAGGGCGCGTCCACATGACGAGCTGCGCTTTGAGCTAGCGGTGGCGTAGCGTTGGACGAGCTTTGAGCGGTGGGTGGCCACACCAAAAGCGTCAAAAAGCTAGCAGCTCCCTAGCTGTACAGCTGGCTGTAAGCTCGGCGACAGCTTGGGTGGCCACATGACAAGCTGTTACAGCTAGCTGCCTGCGAGCGTGAAGCTAGCTGTCGTTCAGAAGTTTATTATCTGTGGTTTTGCAAGGCATCGCAGACCCGCAACTAAAATTTATTTCTGTTGAAGTTGGAGCCTACGGGAAAGAGAGTGATGGAATATTTTCCAGGTTTCAGATGAAACTCTGCCTTGAAGGGAATACAGTAAATATGTCCCACTACCAAATTCCAACATTCACCTTTCCTATTTTTTGGGTAGGTAACCCAGCCTATCGCCCAAGCCATACCTAATAACATGCATCAACACAGTCGATATCATCTTGAATTATCGCCATGGCAAGCCGTTGTGTAGAATGCGGGTTTGTAGTGCTTGCTGGAAAATGGTAAGTGCTGAAAACAGCAATCTGCACAATGTGACCACTGCTGACCACATTGTGCTAGCACTGTTGCCTTGCACAATGCAGTCATCCATCATGAAAGCGCTGATATAAAAAAAAAAGGACACGGAGATCTGGGATGATACTCAAGTCCGTGGCGAACAGGACAGACGGATGGGGTGTTACTCAGGTCGTCCTGGAAAATACTTAGCATGGGTGAGAGAACAGCTGGTTGAGTATTTTGTCAGGGTTGGTGCAGTGAACTGGCAGGAAAGCTACAGTTAATATAACTTTGCTGAACTAACTGACGGCAGTGATAATGAAGGATGAGACTCTCGTGACTTTAGTTTTTCCATGTTCATATACGTCACAAAGCTTGTGATTTTAAATCTAAAGTTGGTCACTTTTAAGATCAACATGGAATGTACTATTTAAAAAAAAATAAAACAAAGAGTGCAGATTTAAAAAAGATGGACCTGCAATCATGCACTCCACCCAAATGTTGGTCATTTACTGTTCAGCCTTCCCCTTTTCTCTCTCTTGTTTTTCCCCCACCGCTCCACCCCTACAAAGAAATAAACCCAAGTTAAAACGTTAACTATATATTTTTGTAAACTTTTATTGGCTGGCATCGAACACACAATACCTACATCATAAGTGTTCATTGATAATTTACCATCATAGCCCTTTTATTTATTTTTTATTTATAAAATCCAGATCTAAATCTAGGTTGAATTTGGGACTGTAAGCACGGTTCTAAATCTGAGTGAAAACATCAAATGTGAATTCGCTTAATAGATCTAGATCTGTAATTTATTTGCAACAAATTGTGTTAAAACATAATAAAAGAAAAAAAAGCACTTACTGGGTACTATTATTTTTCAATGGCGACTGCACAAATGATAAAGCTGCAATTTTGTCAATTAGGCCTATACTATACGAAAAGAGCAATTGGTCATTTTATTATAAAATTTATAACCATCTTCACTCAATCACTAACTTGAGTGCCTTGCCATTTTAGGCACCTCCTGAAACAGCTTTGCTCGAACCTCCCTGTTCGAAAATCTTTTTGTTTTTTCTGCCACAATCTCTTATTTTGTAGTTCTCTGATTCCGTAAGCGAAGGGTGGTAAGAAGACTGATTCAAGGCCAAGGACACAAAACCAATCAAGGTCAAGGACCCAAAACCACCGCTTGAGCTTCGAGCGTCGATAAATGCCGAGAATATTACCGCTGCTCGAAGCCAGCAATAGCCGCGCGGCTCGTGGTGTGGACGCTTCTACAGTAATTCTAGTTAGACTTTTCGCAGCGCAGCTGAAGCGCAGCTCAAAGCTTCGCTCGAAGCTTGTCATGTGGACGCGCCCTAAGCAACAAGTAATGAAGTATGATGGGCACCAACAGAAATTTGAGAAAGAAGACAAATTAAAATTATTTATCAAATACTACAGTATAGTATAGTGAGGCCTATAATTAGGACTTCTGTGACTGCACACTAGCTGGTCCTACTGTGTTAGCACATGGACCCTAACAGACACATTTTGACCTGGCTGTTGTAAGCATAAGCTCTCGACCGTGTGCACAAATTCTACGAATGTATAAATTTGTTTGATGGATTTTTAATTATTTGTTTTTGGAACCTTGTTTAAGTTGTTAAAAGCATTTTAATCATGATCATTGATTCTTGTTGAAATCATGTAATTTGAATGAACATAATTAGATGAACACAGAAACATGTGATGAATAATGGTGTATTGAGTGCATACGCAATTAGGGCATAATGGTCAGTTGAGTAAAATTGACACAATGTTTTAATTTGTTTTCTTTTGTATTATTTAAGCAATTTGAATTGTGCTTCACCAGGACATGAAAATGAGAGTTGAACTTTACACATTTGGACTAATAAAATAAAATAATGTATCTTTGCCATGCGCCTGGTGTACAAATTGAATTCTTAAAATTATTTGTTTTGATATCAATTGCAGACGCAGAAGAGTACCCAAACACTGCCAATGGCTTCTTGGCATGGAAGGCCTCAGAAGGCATCGGAATTTGTAAGACCCCAGACTGCTGCAGAATATTTCCGGTTGTTAAAGGAAATGTGAGTTTATGTTTTAGTTTCCTTAAATTTCTTCATCATTAGTTTCCTCATTTTTATTTTGTCACAATGAAGAGAGCAGCACAAATTCGTTCTTTTGAACACATGTATTGTTGATTCGGGAAATGACTTGGCCACGTTAATTTTTGTAAATACAACTATACTTTGGTAAGATTTTTATTTATTTTTTTTTTCAACTGGAAAACCCCATACAGAGTACTGTTTGACCTTTACAACCATACACCAAATGGAGACCCATCAGTTCTAGCATGTCCCGAGAACAGATAAGAAGAAGAAATCCTCCCAATTCTCCGGGAAGAAGTTGAGGCAGCAGTGCAATCGCTGAAGAAATGGAAGTCAGCGGGTGTGGACAACATACCGGAGGAACTGCTACAAGCAGGAGGAGAAGTGATGATTGATGCCCTCACCATTATCTGTAACAAGATCTGGCAGAGTGGGGAGTGGCCAATACCATGGACCCAGTCACTTGTCATCACTCTTCCCAAAAAAGGTAACCTTCAGGAGTGTGAAAATTACCGCACCATCAGCCTCATCAGCCATCCCAGCAAGGTCCTCCTGAAAATAATACTCAACAGGTTGAAACCCCAAGCTGAATAAATCATAGCTGAAGAACAAGCAGGATTCAGGTCAGGGCGAAGTACCACTGAACAGATTTTCAACCTCAGAATAATCTGTGAGAAATACCTACAGCACCAACAACATCTATATCATGTGTTCATAGACTTCAAGAAGGCGTTTGACCGAGTCTGGCATGCAGCTCTATGGGCAACAATGAAAGTGTACAACATCAGCCCTAAAATTATTGAAGTCATCAAAAGCCTGTATGACAAGGCTACCAGTGCAGTCCTCCACAACAGCGCCATCGGGAACTGGTTCAGAACAACAATCGGTGTGCGTCAATGATGCCTACTCTTTCCAACACTCTTCAACATCTTCCTAGAGCGCATCATGTCAGATGCTCTTGCAGATCATGAAGGCACAGTCAGCATAGGGGGTAGAGCAATCTCCAATCTTCGTTTTGCGGATGACATTGATGGATTGCCTGGAGAGGAACAAGAACTTGAACAGCTGGTACAGAGGCTTGACACCACCTCCAGAGCTTATCGAATGGAAATAAGTGCAGAGAAGACCAAAATGATGACCAACAACACCAATGGCATCAACACGGACATCAAAGTCCAAGGCCAATCCCTCAACACAGTGCATAGCTTCAAATATTTAGGAGCCATTGTATTAGACAATGGGTCCCGACAGGAAGTCCTCTCCAGGATCGCACAAACAACTGCTGCCCTGACAGGGTTGAAGCCCATTTGGAAAGACAGGACCATCAGTCTACATTCCAAAGTAAGACTGCTGCGCTCCCTTGTCATCTCCATCTTCCTATATCCTTGCGAAGCATGGACCCTCACAGCAGATCTCCAACGAAGAATATAAAGCATGGAGATGAGGTGCTACAGAAGACTTCTGGGCATTTCCTATACCCAACACATCACCAACGACGAAGTCCGACAGACCATCACACAAGCAATTGAATTGGACAACACGATGACCTGCTCACAGCGGTGAAGAAACGGAAACTCCGATGGTATGGCCACGTCACCAGATCATCAGGCCTTGCAAATACTATTCTGCAAGGCACAGTGCAAGGAGGTAGAAGAAGAGGAAGACCGAAAAAGAGGTGGGAGGACAACATTTAGAGTAATTTAGACATAACGATTCATTATGTGCTTATCAAGAGTAACAATAGACAACAGATAACAGATTTGAGCAGAATATATTTTTTTGTGCTGTGTAGGAATGTAATAAAGGCTGCTCCAGTCCAAGCATCATCTACAACACCAGCTGAAGCAACTACATCTGTCGTGTCCACAGTAGCTACTACAGCAGCAGAACTGGAGAAGTCGGCATCGCTGCCATCACCAGCCCCTGCAGAAATAACGCCGTCTTCTGAAATGGATTGTAATATAGTAAGTCTGTTAACAACCATTGTTCTGTATTTAAAAAAAACAACTAATAATTATGTTGTATTGTATAGTTCGGGAGGGAAGTAAACAATAATATTGCCTTGTTTTCTTTCAAAGGTAAATTATATATATATATATATATATATATATATATATATATATATATATATATATATATATATATATATATATATATATATATATATATATATATATATATATATATGTGCAGCTTAAATAAAAACACTTGCTCAGGATTCCCCACCACCACACCACCACCCCCCTCCCACCCCCAAAACAAAATAACACAAAAAAACAAAAAAAAACTGTTTCCATCAGATACATGACTCATGAGTGATATGAACAGAGCCAGGGAAGTGGTTCATTAACTCTAGATTAAGCTTTGTTTCAAATGGTAGATCACAATAGTACAAGATCAGCAGTTAATTTGAAACACTTTCTTACAATTATTTTAATTTTGATGTATATTTTTTTCTTCATAAAACAATGTACAACTAATGGAACAAAAGGCTTAAAACAGTCTGTTATTCATAGTTTACATCATTACATGTAATGAATGCAGGCATATTACAATAATATTATATTTTGTTGTTTTCCAGTTGCCAAACACAGTTGATACAGACATCCATGGAGTAAAGAGGAAGTAGCAGCTTGTTATCGACAGTTGGGTCGCTACATTCACCTCCACACTTTACCTGGTAAAGCTGTCATAGAAGACTGCCTCCAAAAAAGAACCTGTTCTCAGGCACAGAACTTGGAAAAACATCAAAGATTTTGTAAGAAATCGGGCCACAGCAACAGCTAACGCAGCTAGATAAAAACACTGGGTACATACAAACTCTGTGTATGAGGGACTGTCACGCCTGCCTCGATTCTTTTCAGGCACAACTGCACTGCTTCAGAAACTTCTAGATGCCAAACTCTGGACTTTTGAGACTGATGGTCCACTAGTGCACCATTGCAGCTCTCCAAAAATAGTGTGATGTTGTGATTCCTCATGTTTTAAGTACACTAAACCTTTTCACTGGTAAATACTTCATGCACTAAATGGCTGCGTGTATGCACTGTGTAGACCACCTTTGTTGACAGCGTGGTTTTGTGAAACAATTTGTAATGTAATGTAGAACGTCGTTTGAAACCAATTACTGAAAATTCTGTGACCAAGGCAATTGCCTGTATATGAATGGCACCAAAAATGACCCATGTAGCATCATCATGCTTACGGTTGTATTTGTTACATTCATACAGGACTGTTATGCATGAAAACTATATTGCGGATACCCCCGTTGGAGTGCCGGGGGTTTCAGTATAAATAGTATCCCCACTTTCTGGAAATTTAGTGCTTTAAATTCCCACTGTCGCTGTCTTCCTCATTTGCACTTTCCCATTCCTGCTCTGTCCTATCACTCTGCTATACTATCTTCTTCTTCGCTAGATCAATGACCTACCTTTTTTCTTGAAAACTCTTCCTGGACAAGACTCCTTGTTTGTGTATGGGGTCTGTTGGATAAGCTTGGGAGTATTGGACGCTTTCTGCCGGGTGGTCACTAGGGCTTCCTATGATGTTATTATTTAGCAACATAGGCATTTTATATGTATGTGTTTTGTTGATAATTTATAATGATGTTTGTATTCTATTTTGTTTTTGTAACCGGGGGTTCGAGTAGTTGGGGTAAAGCCTCAGCCGTCCCCTGCATGGGATGTCTTTATTGTAAAGTGACTGGCCGGTGGAGGGCATTCAGTTTTCCCACTAGGGTTGTTTCAGCAGATCTTTTATGCAGATCGGGGGTTGTCCGGTCCTGATTTGGCTCAGGGGAGTCCGCTGGACCTAAAGCAACAATCAATCAATCAAGTATTGCGGGAGAACAAAATTTAGGGAGGAAAAAAATTATACTCAACATATCATTTGATAGCTATCTTTTATCAACAGAAAACAAAACAGAACACCACAAGCTGGGATTTTTGTTGTTGATAAGAAGAATCTATGATCTAAAACGTTAAGTGTTCTTTCCTTCTGTAATTCTACAGTAATTCCGTCTCGTTGTACAGGACAGTATGTGACTGAAAGCATGAATCGTTGGGGACACAAATTGTGCTGGTACTGCTTTCTCTAGTCTGTGAATAAATTGTTGCTAAAAAAATTCTGACAATCCAACTTGTTGAAATTGAATAGTGTGCTGAGTCATGTTTAGAGGGAGCAGTGACCAAACAAATGGAAATGGCGAAATGGACTATTCATGATCTTTATTGATGAGGTGTAATCAATATTTTGATGCGTCCACTGTCAGTTTTCATGAGATGTAAGAATCGTTAAAGATCAAAATTAAATGTATGCTTGTCTTAGGGTGAGTGCCAAATATGATTGGTAATAGAGATTTCGTGTGAGCTGGATGGGTCAAGGGCACATGTACAATGCCATGAACATAATTAAGACAGTTGGGTGCGCGTGAAAAAAATCGATTATATTTTGAAGTGTTTAGTTTAGGTAAGCATGCAGTGGGCAATTGGAAAGGATAACATTTCTTTTAGTATTTCAGATGAGAGTATAAACTGAGATCAAGTCTGCATGCATGCATTTCATTGCACGGACTTTAAAGATCTTGACGCTCATGTTCTAGCTGGGCGAGTGCCAGCTACCCAATACACTTTGCACTGAACTAGGTCCAATACCTCATCGTCCAGGATTGTGCTCAGTCGTTTGAGAGTCAGACTATATGTCCAGAGGTTGCAGGTTGAGCATCAGACTATGCGCCCAGAGGTTGCAGGTTGGCGCCTTGGGCCGCTTTGGCTAGATCCTGTATCGGCCAGCACTTTGAGCAGCTCTGTCCTGTTGTCTGCAAATATGCATCCCGAACAGTGCCCTAAATACTTATAGTATCATGGTTCAGTGTTTGAATGATCTTTCTATTTTATTTTAGAGCATCCTTTAGCAATCATAGTAGATACCATGCACAGCTCTGTGTGACTGCAGCACTTTGAAACAATGGTTTGTATGTTGCCCTGTTTACTAAGTAGACTGCTACAGGTTTTCAGGAAATTGATAAGACATTGATGTACTTATTTATTATTTATTATTATTTAATCGTTCTTATATAGCGCTTTTCCAGCTCAAGCGCTGCTCAAGGCGCTGGCCGATACAGGATCTAACTTAAGCCGCCCGAGATGCCCACCCGCAGCCTTTGGGCGCATGGTCTGACGCCCGGACAACTGAGCACAATCCTGGGCAGCCAGGGATGGGGGAGAAGGACCTAGGTGCATGCTGGGTGTTTTCTTGTCACCGGCACTCACCCGTCTAGGACATGAGCGTCAGGATCTTTAAAGTCCGTTATGATGGAATGTATGCGACACAGACTAGACCTCGGTTTATACTCTCATCCGAAGGAGTAGGAAAACAGGAGTAAAGTGTCTTTCCCAGGGACACAACACAATGGCCCGGCCAGGGCTCGAACCCGGGACCTTCCGATCCGCAAGCCGAAGCACTACCATTATCATTCATTCAATTAAACCACCATTCGTTATTGACACAGCCCAAGCACCCATATTAATTTTATGTTACACGAAGTTATGCAAATTAATAGCCGAATCTCTTATGTCGATGTTCGTGCTTGGGCAGTGTAAATAAAAATATCGAAGCTCGAATATCAAATATCAAGGGATGAACTTGTGCGACTTGTAGGTACGAGGCTTTTCAGGTCACTGTTGGTTTTCACTGGGTACTCTGGTTTCCTCGCTCCCTTCAATAAAAATATTGGATGCAGTCAATCTAAACATTTCAAAATTAAAATTAGATTCCCTTTTCATCTTCTAATAATAGTGACTTTGCATGTCTGAGTGATGAATGTGCGTTCCGTGCGTATGTAAAGATGTCTGCAAAATGTGCAATTTATTGACTTTTATGTTTTTTAATTAGTGTTGTTGTAGGTTTTTTTCCCCACTTTTTTTTCTCTTTTTTTGTTTTTGTTAAATATGTGCTTTTTTAAATTTAAAAAACACATTTTTTTGGTTACATTTGGAAGATTTTCTTGTTAGTTGACTGATTATTTTTTATTTTTTTGTGTGTTGGAAGTAACACCACCGTGGAGTTGCCGGGGGTTTCTGTATGAATAGCATCCTCACTTTCTGAAAATTTAGTGCTGTAGTTTAAATTCCCACTGTAGCAGTCTTTCTTCTTTGTTCTTTCGTATTCATACTCTGTTCTATAGCTCTACTATCTTCTTCGCTAGACTAGTCATCTACCTTTTTTCTTGAAAACTCTCCCAAAACTCCTCTTTTGTGTATTGGGTCAGCTTGGGGATATTGGACGCTCTCTGCCAAATGGACACTAGGGCTTTCTATGATATTATTTAGCAATGTAGGCATTTAATATGTATGTGTTTTGTTTTAATATTTAATCATGTTTTTATTCCAATTTTTTAAACGGGGGTTCGATAAATTAAGAGTATAGCCTCAGCGTCCCCTGCATGGGATGCCTTTATTGTAAAAGTGACCGGCTGGTGGAGTGCCTTCAGTGTTACCATTAGGGTTGTTTCAGCAGATCTTTTATATGGATTGGGAGTGAGCCCTCTTTCAACTGAGTTGTGGTCCTGATTCGGCTTTTATCAGTCCGCTAGACCCTATAAACAATGACTAACTAACTAATTGATTTGTTATAATATTGATAAATATGAAACCAAACAAAACCAGTGTGATTTTCTATCTTTGAAATGCCAGCTCACCCATTGCCACTGTCTGCTAACCACACATGTTTACGTATTGTCCATAGTCCTGCACACTACCAGTTGTTTGAACATTAAAATATGTATTACAGTTTGAATACATTTATACTGAAGCCATTTGACAGATTTGTGTTTTCTTTTTCTCTATCTTTTTCTCATTCTGTTGCTCAACTCAGTTACGATTACGTAAGTTTTTTTAAAGCACATTCTGCATCAAACTTCAAAGCAGTTTTCATAGTGAGTCAAGTAAAGTTTATTCATATTCTCAGCATCATAATACAAATGTCTTTAACATGTTCTACTGCTAGTTAACTAAAATCCACTAAAGATTTACAATAAAGTCTTTTTGAAGATTTCAATTCAATGTATTTGAAATCAGTTTACAAATTATGTGATTTTAGAATGTAACATCTTTATAAGTATGATGGTACACCTGCAGACCGCCTGGTAATAATGCATAAGAGTTTACACAAATTAACTACACAATAATGGTACAGATGAGCTTACCAACAATGACTACATAATGATGGTACATAAGAGTTTACACACCATGACAACTTAATGATGGTACACAATGACCGCATAAAGTTAGTACAAATGAGCATACACAAAATGATCACATAATGATGGTACACATGAGTTTATTAATGACCACATAATGTTAATACGGATGAGCTTACACACAATGACCACATAATGTTGATACAGATGAGCTTACACACAATGACCACATAATGTTGATACAGATGAGCTTACACACAATGACCACATAATGTTAATACGGATGAGCTTACACACAATGACCACATAATGTTGATACAGATGAGCTTACACAC
>CM072514.1:675000-720000 GCA_036898135.1 Oncomelania hupensis | reverse complement strand
CTGACCATTGCACAACAACCATCCAGTCTCCAGCGGCTACAACAGCCGACTAATCTTCAGTTAAGTCTGTCCTCTGCCCACACCACAAACTCTGCAGCTATCTGGCTACCCACGCTTAGCCAACCAGCTATCCCGTGCCACATGATGAAAGCAGTCCATATTCGCCCCTATTGACTTTCAGTAGATAAGCCAGAATAACTCCAGACTACTCTGTACGTTACTAGACTATCACTCGTGATTCAGTTGTAAACCAACCTACTATATTTGGCTTACACTCAGATAATAAATTGTTTGATATTGTACAATACTACCCTGCTTCCCTTGTTTAAGTTTTCCACTATTTTATTCTGTACACCTCTCGTCTGTCCTTTATAACTCTTTAGCACTCCCAAACATTATTCCCCTGAATGTCATCGCTCATCGGCCTAGTACAAGGGAGGAGATACAGCGCGGGGGAGTAATTGCTAACCCACATCCCCACACCCCTCTATATTCGTGACATTAATTTTGGCGACCCCGACGAGACAACAACTTAGGTTTCTAGCCCCTGCCCAGTCAACCCCTTAGATTTCTACCCCTGCCCGACTAGAGATAGGACCTAGCCCCCTTGCCTAGTTAGTGTATAGCCTAGCCCCATAGGTCCCCCGCTTGTACTTCAGAGTTGTGGTGGTTCAACGAGGATTTTTTTTCTTTCATTTTCTATGTTTTGATTGCCCGTTGTCTGTGTGTCCGTGTTGTGCTGTAATCGCCCCGTGTCATTTCACCTTAGCCTCATTTTAGCCCGCCCCTTGTTTGCTGTCAGAGTACTCCTCTGAGAGCGCCCCTTCGTCACGGTTAGGACCTTGGAGGTAAGTCGCTTCTCTTACCATGGCCGACCGGGGAGAACTCGCCCTTAAGTACAAGGGTAGTGGCGAGAGCTTAGGGCTCGCCGGCACTGAGTTGAGGGACTATGTCCTCAAGAACGTGGATGCGGACATTGCCGAGGAGAAGTTGAAGAGGGAGGAGAGGGCTAAGGAACGGGAGGCGAAGAGAGAGGAGGAAGAGAGAGCCGCAGCACGGAAGCGAGAGGAGGAGAAAGAGAGGATCGCCGAAGAAGAGAGAGCCGCAGCACGGAAGAGAGAGGAGGAGGAGAGAGCCGCAGAGCGAGAAGAGAAGGCGAAGGATAGGGAGATCGAGAGGCGCCGACAGCTGCTCCAGCTCGAGCGCGATCGCCGCGAGCTAGGGCTCGGATCGCCCGCGAGCGACGATTTCACCCTCAGCGCCTCCAGTTCTACCGCCAGCTCTGGAACCTCTTCAGTCATCCCGCCGATCCCGGGGATGAGCTTCACCTTGGACCCCTTCGTCGAGCGCGACGAATCCATCGAAGTGTACCTCGCACGCTTCGAACGAGTCGCGGGCGAGAACCAGCTCGACCCGCAATACTGGTATCGGAAACTGAGCCACGGCCTGAAAGGCAAAGCGTACGAGATCCTCGCTAAGACGCCGACAGCCGAGGAGGGCGACTACCCCGCCCTAAAGAAAGCGCTGCTCCACGGATTCGAACTGTCCGGCGAACACTACCGGAAGAGCTTCCGTAGCTCCAGGAGAGAGAAGGGAGAGAAATTCACCCAGTTCGCCGACCGGCTAGCCACTATGAGGGACAAGTGGATTGAGCAGACCGAGGAGCCCAAGACCTACGATGGGTTGCTCGAGCTGATGCTGGCCGAACAGCTGAAGGGAACCATGTCGGGCGAACTTCGGACCTTCGCCGCCGAACAGGGAGCCGCCCGCTTGGAGGACCTCATAATAGTCGCCGACCGCTACTTGACCGCCCACCCCGACGACCGACAGCCTCGCCGGGAACCTCTAGCACTCTCGCCACCAGAAACCCGCCAGCAACCTCGCCGGCCCGTCCCGCCAGCGAACAATCGACCACCCCCGCCTAAAGGACGCCAAAACACCGGAACAGCCTGGGAAGCGGAGCGGAGAGCTCTACTGCGGCTACTGCCAGCGCCGAGGCCACACACGTGAGAAGAGCTTCCGCCGCCTCAGCGACCAGCGTCGTAAACAAGGAAACGTGTTAGCCCTGCGCCAAGTCACGCCCGACGGGAACCCGGTGACCCCCGTCGCCATTCCCACCGATCGCCCGGCCGTCACAGAGCAGGTGACCGTGAACGACCACCCTGCACACTGCCTCTATGACACCGGCCTAACCTTTGATGCCGTCGTCCGCCGCTCGCTGATCAGGGATTGCGATCTGACCGGCGAAGAGATCACCCTGAAGCTGGCCGACGCATCACAGCCAAGCACCACGCTACCTATCGCCAGGATCAACGTCGCCAGCCGCTACGTCACGGGATCCATCCAAGCCGCCGTGATGGACCAGCCTCTCTACGACCTGATCCTTGGATGTCGCTACGTCTTCCTGGGAATGCCGCCCCAGCCTGTGGAGTCGATGGCCGCCGTCCAGACGCGCGCCCAAACGAAATCAGCCGCGACCCCACCACCGATACCCAACCAGATGCCGGAGCAAATCCGGAAGGCCCAGGAAGAGGACGCCACCCTGCGCAAATGCTTCGGGAAGCTACCCGCCGCGCGCACTCCACCCAAGACCGGGGACTTCTACGTCGAAGACGGACTCTTGTACCGCCAGAAGGACGACCACTCTCAGCTGGTCGTACCCGCGACCCTTCGCCCCCAAGTCCTGGAACTTGGCCACAGCATGCCCCTGAGTGGTCACATGGGGATAGGAGCCACCGCCCTGCGTATCAGCGCGCAGTACCACTGGCCCGGGATGTCAGAGGACGTAAAGCGGTACGTCAAGTCCTGCCGCCAGTGCCAACGATTCTCACCCCGCCATCATACCGTGCCAGTAACCATCAGCCCCACCGTCGTCGTAGGAACGCCTTTCCAACGAGTAGCCGTCGACATAGTTGGGCCCCTACCGCGAACCAAGAAGCGGAACCAATACCTGCTCACCTTAGTCGACGCACGCTCCATGTGGTGTGAGGCCGTTCCCCTGCCGAAGATCGACGCCGCCCCAGTCGCCGACGCGCTCGTCGCCATCTTCACGCGAGTCGGATTCCCGGAAAGCATCATGACCGACAACGGGTCGCAGTTCACGGGAAGACTGATGCAGGAAGTCTTCCACCTACTCCGCATCCGGCACATCCGAACTCCGCCCTACCACCCCGCCAGCAACGGACAGGTCGAGCGCCTGAACGGGACGCTCATTGCCATCATACGGAAGATCGCCGACCAACCCACCGCGTGGGACAGCTACGTCACGTCAGCGCTCTTCGCGTACCGAGAAACGCCACACACCTCAACCGGATACACCCCGTCCACGTTACTTTTTGGGAGACCCCTCTCTGGACCCCTAGCTGCCTTGCGACGCAGCTGGACAGACGCCAAGCTCGACGAGACACCGGTCGACGCTACCAAGTATGTCACCAAACTCCAGGAGACCCTTAAGGCCACGTGGAAAGCCGCCTCCGCCAACCTGAAGAAGGCGAGAGAGAGACAGGCCAGGTATCACAACCGCCGCGCCCGAGACCAGGAGCTTCAAGTAGGAGAACAGGTCCTACTACTAATCCCCAGCGGCACAACCAAGCTCGATATCGCCTGGCAAGGACCCTACAAGGTGCTGGAGAAACTCTCCAGAACAACCTACCGCATCGAAGTAGACGGCAAGCCCAGGACCCACCACATCAACCTGCTCAAGAGGTACCTGGAACTGCCCGCAGTCGCCCCGGATACACACTCGCTGCTTACGGTCGCGCTGGCCGTCGAGGTGGATGGTACAGAGACCGGCGTCGCCGAATATCCGCTACATGGGAAGTAATCCTTCCGAGACGTATCTCTCGACCCATCGCTCCCCGCCAGCCAGCAACGCCAACTGCGCTCCATCATCGCCGACTACAAAGAGGTACTCACCGACGTGCCCGGGAGAACGGGCCTCGAGGAAGTTCACCTAACTCTGACGGACACCACGCCCGTCCGCCAGAAACCATACCCCGTCCCGCTATCCCAGCAGCAGGTAGTGAGGAAAGAGGTCGAGGCTCTGCTTCAAGCCGGAGTCATCGCTCCATCTCGTTCCCCCTACAGCGCCGGCATAGTCCTCTCACGGAAAGCCAGTGGAGAGCACCGCCCCTGCACAGATTCCTTCCAGCTTGAGCACATCCCAGGGAGGGACAATCACGGAGCGGACTTCCTCAGCCGCCACCCCGCCTCCGACTCCGCCGAGTCCCCACTGAGGGCCGACGCCTCAGTGTTCGTTCCATCCGCCACCCACTAGCCGTCGCCGGAGCCCGGCAACCCCCGCGGACCCCAGCCTTGGACATCCGCCGCCTACCACCCCGAACCCTGTATAGCCCCAACATCTCCTGGACCCCCTCCACCAACCTCCCGCATCGCAGCAGACCCCAGAGCTAATCGGCCGCGTTCCAAGCCGAGGCCGAGGACCTCGCCTTTTCCTTGGGGGGGCCTCTGTCACAGGTGTACTCTTTAGCTCTGGCCCTGCTCGCGGCAATCCCCCCCCCCCCCACTTGCCCGCTGACCAAGCGACCCAAGCCCCGCCCTCTCAGTACAGTCCCACGTGACCCGCTACCGGACCTTGGAGAAGTTAAGATATAGCTAGGTTAGTCCACTTCTGCAAGCCCGAGACAACACATCGCCTGCTGAGACACGTCTGCTTCCACGTTGCGACCTCTGAGCTCAGCCATACCCTTGTGTTCAACCCGTTCCTTGGTCAAGGTAAGAGTGGTGATTTATTTCATATCATGTAGCTACCCATCACCCGTCGATTTCCCCACATGTTCGTATGTCTTGTAGATATTTGCGTCCGTGTCTGTGTATCGTTGTGATGAATTGCTTGTGATATACCATTTTGCTTTATGTACCCATTATCTGAAGTTTGATTGTTGTACATAACCATGCCATGCTTATATTTATACATGTATATCCCCCTATCCACCTTCCTGTATAGTCAGGACAATGTTAAAACAAAATCGCTATAAAATGAGATCGATCCTGCCGTGCCGATGGGCGTTATCGACTCGAGCAACCTCTCGGCGTTTTTCTCCGGGTACTAAAGAACAAGCAGGATTCAGGACAGGGCGAGCAGATTTTCAGCCTCAGAATAATCTGCGAGAAATACCTACAGAACCAACAACATCTAAATTCTCATGTGTTTGTAGACAACTAGAAAGCGTTTGCTCGATTCTGACATGCAGCTCTGTGGGCAACCAAGACAGTGTACAGCATCAGCCCTAAACATTATTGAAGTCATCAAAAGCACATATGACAAGGCTACACAATGTGTAATGCAGTCCTCCACAACAGCGGCATCGGGAACTGGTTCAGAACAACCATAGAGGTACGTCAAGTTATGACAGCCCACTAGCGCTAAAAGTAAAACCGAGAGTTACCATTATCACGAGATAATTGAAACCAACAGGTGTTCAATCTGTTTAATTTACAGACATACTGGTTGTCACAAGTCAGAAATCCGTGTTCATTATTATTATTATTATTATTATTATTATTATTGTTATTATTATTATTATTATTATTATTATTATTATTTTCTTTTTTTTTTTTGAATGGGTATAGAAGTTTTATTTTATCAAGAAGCGGGCCGTAACCAGTTGAGTTTAGGAATTGCGTTATCCTCGGTTTTTTTCGTGCGTTATATTAGTGCTCTAGGCGGTAGCAAGTAAATGTAGCTGAGTTGTTATTTGTGTGTGTCTTTATGCTAGGGTGGCTTTTCCGATCGCGTAGGGTGTTTTTTTTTCTGCGGGTAGCATTGGAAGTGGGCAGAACGGAACCCTGAAGCTCTTGCTGTCAGTGTAACTCTTGAGAGGGAAACTTGCTGCCATTTGGAGGCTCTTGTTTAGGAATGGTGTTTTTCTTCTTCTCCTAGCTTGGCCCACTTGGCGGCATAATTAGTATAGCCATTGTTATTCTTGTAAACTGTCTTTGGTATATTGAGCTGTAGTGTGATGTAACATTTCATTGTGTTATATTGATATAAAATGTTATTCTTCATCATGATACTGTCCAGTCCAATTTTAGCGCGTGTTGCGCTGTTTCAAAGTCAAGGTCTTATTGCAATCATAAGTTGTCTGTTTTGGCTGCATAATATTCTGTGCAACTTTTCAGCTAGGTAGACTTGTTGCGGAATCGTGTGTTGTCTGTTTAGATGACTACAATTTTTACTATTGTAACCTTGGTCTAATAGTAGACAAGTTTTCTTACAGGACCACTATCACTGTCGCTACCGCTTCCGCTACTACAAATGAGGAGTTTTGGAAAAGTTTTCAAGAAAAAAGGTAGGTGACTGGTCTATCAAAGAAGATAGTATGATAGATTGATAGAACAGAGTAGGAATGAGAAAGAACAAAGGAGAAACACACCGACAGTGGGAATTTAAAGCACTAAGTTTCGAACGAAAAACGATGCTTAACGTCCTATTGCATGAGCGTTAAGGACGATCACCACGTCGCCACCCTGACAACAATGACCATCATCATCATATCAAAAATGAGATCCAACGGATCTTCTGAATATAATATTCACTAAGTTTCCAGAAAGAGGGGGTAGTATTTATACCGAAACCCCCAGCACCCACATGGGGGTTTCATATATGTGAATTACAAAGAACACGTGTTAATTACCATTATTACTGATACCTGTAAATGCAAGTTTGGCGCTAGTAAGCCACCTTAGACAGAATTAAGCATGGTAATGTAAAACGTTTAATTATCAAGTGCAAAATTGTAATTATTATGTGATAATTACAATTTTCGTTTTTGGCGCATTTCCAGTCGGATTGCTAGAGCACAAACTGAAAATTAAACATTATTACGCGATGATATTTTTAATTTTGCAATGATAATTGTAATGATCCCTAGTTAATTGTAATTATTCCATGATATTTGTAATTATCTCATGGTATTTTGTAATTATCAGGTTTTGGCACTAGAGTCTAGTAGGCCGTCATAATGCTGTCATAATTCATATTAACTACGTAGGCATATGTGTATTATTGTGTAGAAGTTCGAAGAGTCGCGTACATCTGTGATGACGTCATTTGTGTATGACGTGATAGGGTGTGGAGGGATAGAAAAAGTGGACATCAAGAAGTCAGTGATTTTGTGCTCGGTACAAATTTGGTTGTGAGGAAGCCCAAATAGTTTGTGATGCTGTTGGAACAAGCTAAATCGTACACAGGTGTGTGGTACGCAGCCTGCTAATAGTGGAGTAAGATCAGCAACCTCAGTGGGATAAATATCTAGCTGAAAAAGGGGTGAAGGACGTATGAACTTTCGGACGGCAAGCGTTGAAGAGCACACAAACAGTCGTATTGTATTCACGCATCATTGGATATTTCGAGCAGGAGGAGTACGTCGAATGAGAGGAGCGCTTTCCAACGGGAGGAACACTTCGAGCGGGAGGACTACGTCGAATGGGAGAAGTGCTTTCCAATAGGAGGAACATTTTGAACGGGAGAAGGAACTCTTCAAACTTGGGAGTTGAACCACAGGCTGTGAAGTCCGTAGGCCTCGCCTCAATTAGCCTACATACTATACATAGAAGGTCCACCACTCGTCAACGTCCTGTTTACGACTGACCCCCCAAAAACGCCTTTCCTAACTTTTGTGTCCACTTCAAACTCAAACGGAGGGGCCAGACGAATCACAAACACTCATAGCAACACATTTGTATCACTTCCAACGATGTCGGCTCCAAATTCCCTGCGAATTTGTTAAAAAACGCAGTCACATAAGCTGGTTCGAATTTGGACACGACGCCGCGAGTCGATCCCAATATGTATAGCAACTGCTTTACGACCTTTGATTGGTCGCCTAAGAATACGCGCAGAAGGGCAGACCACTCTAGCGATATAACGTCTCCAACGATCATTTTGTTGATATCACTAGAGTAGTCCGCCCTTCATTAGGCCTATTAGCGTCGTAAAGCAGTTGCAATTATAATGGGATCGACTCGCGGCGTCGTGTCCAAATTCGAACCAGCTTATGTGACTGCGTTTTTTAAACAAATTCGCAGTGAATTTGGAGCCGACATCAATGGAAACGATACGAATGTGTTGCTATGAGTGTTTGTGATTCGTCTGGCCCCTCCGTTTGAGTTTGAAGTGGACACAAAAGTTAGGAAAGGCGTTTTTGGGGGGTCAGTCGTAAACAGGACGTTGACGAGTGGTGGACCTTCTATGTATAGTATGTAATTGAGGCGAGGCCTGCGGGCTTCACAGCCTGTGGTTGAACTTCATACCTTGGACTTGGAGGAGATTTCGTACCTTGGGGGGAACTTCAACAGCAAAATGGAGTCTTTAGCGGTTCCAAGGAAGCAACGTCTGTGTGAGATCGATATTAACTGTGAGTTTATGGACAACTCCAAAGTTCAGTTATTTTGAAGGAAAAACAGGTATTTACTGTGGAATGAAAGGGTATGATGTAGAATGAATGACACTGCAACGAATATAATAATGAGAATAACTGTGATACTGTGAAAGTACTATCGTTGTATGTTGACAGATGTATGTGTTGAATGTAGAGAAACACGTATGATTACAGAACAGTGTGTGCATGCAATACGTCTGAGAATGAGTGAATGCCTCACGCCACACGCTTCACGCTTCACGCGTGAAGAGAAAAATGAACAGACATGGTTTCTCTTGGCGTGGGCCATACAACTTCACACACGCCACACGCTACACGCTTCACGCGTGATATGAAAAGTGAGCATGCCCACTTTTTTCGATGCGTGAAGTTCACGTTCTAGATTACCAAAGTGGTCAGTAGACCATTTATACCAGTACAGTTCGTAAGGAATTGACTTACATAAAGGTTTGTTCAACTCTTGATACTAGTGCAAAATTGTTTTACATCATTATCGTAGATGATGACGCACATTTCGCCATTTCCGGTTTTTCGTTATAATGATTTGAAGAATGGTTGTATGGATGTAGAGCTGTGTGTTTGTTAATGTAATATTCGTGTCCATCCCTCTTTGGAGGACGTAGGCCAATAGATAATATATAGAATAATTCAATTTATTGCCAAGTGAAAATACACAAGGAATGCATTTGGTCAAATAAGTACTTGGATATTAAGGAATGATAATAATATAGATTTTGATGGAAATGTATTTAGAATAAGGACTTGAATAGTCAAGGGCATAAAATGGAGAAAATGACCGTTGTTTTGCCCTAAGAAGAGCGGCGAATGTTCATTATGAATAGATTTAAGGTAGAAATAGTATTATGACATAACGTTAAGGATTTTGTTCACATTGTCTGTTTTAGGGTTCTTATGTTGGATGTAATCAATGGAAAATAATGCGGTAATCTATTCATCGACATTGGGGAGCTGTTCATCATCATCGTGCCATAGGACTGCCATCTTCATCGAACATCGACTGTGCCCACTGAGACAAGATCATCGGACAATCATACAAATTCTACATCATTATGATTACTTACTGTTGTGTCATGTCGTCTTCCTGAGGAATAATTGAGTGTGAATGAAGTATTCAATCAAAAACAAAAAGTCTTCTTTTGTTTTGTCATTCCTATTTCTCTATTATTACACAGTTCACCTTGGGACACCATAAAGTAGATCTAACTGCAAAATAGATGATTATAGAGTAAACTTAATCGAGTTGGTCCGGGCAAGGCCCCTTCTCTGGGATCCACGTGTGTCTGATTACAAATAAAAAGACCAGAAAGCACAAGTTTGGGACGATTTGAAAAAGCTTCTGAATACACCCAAAGGTAACTTTTATACGATTTATTTATTTATTTACTGTAATTCATAGCACAGTCAACCAAAAAGGTGGCAGTCTTATCTCAGGGCTTGTACATATAGCGTGTAGCGTGAAGTTCTATGGCCCAGAGCATGAAACGTGTAGCGTGAAGCATGTGGCGTGTGGCGTGAGGTTCTATGGCCCAGCAGCCTATACAGGTATATATTTTGTTTGCATGTGAAATGAAATAAGAATCAAATCAATAATCAACACAATGGAAAAATCGAACAGTTGTGTGTCAGCTATTTATGTCCTCCCTGTTGTGACAAGCGCATCATGTCAGATGCCCTTGCGAATTAAGAAGGCACTGTCAGCATAAGGAGCAGAGTAATCTCCAACCTCCGTTTTGCGGATGAATATTGATGAATTGGCTGGAGAGGAACAAGAACTTGAAAAGCTGGTACAGAGAGAGGCTTGACACCACCTCCAGAGATTTTGAAATGGAAATAAGTGCAGAGAAGACCAAACTGATGACCAACAACACCAATGGCATCAAAACGAACATCGAAGTCCAAACCCAATCTCTCAAAACGGTACATAGATTATAAAATGTAGGAGCCACTGTATCAGACAGAAACAGAAAGTCCTCTCCAGGATAGCACAAACAACTGCTGCCCTGGCAAGATTGAAGCCCATTTGGTAAGACAGGACCATCGGTCTACACTCCAAGATAAGGTTGCTGCGCTCCCTTGTCATCTCCATCTTCCTATACGCTGGCGAAACATGCACCCTCACAGCAGACCTACAACGAAGAATACAAAGCATGGAGATGAAGTGCTTCAGAAGACTTCTGGGCATTTCCTATACCTAGCAAATCACCAACGACGAAGACCATCACATAAGCCATTGGAGAACACGATGACATGCTCACAGTGGTGAAGAAACAAAAACTTCGATAATATGGCCACGTCACCAGAGCATTAGGCATTGCTAAGACCATCCTGCAAGGAACGGTGCAAAGAGGCAGAAGAAGCTGGAGACAGAAAAAGAGGTGGGAAGACAACATTCGAGAATGGGCCGGCTTGACACTGAGCGAAGCCATGATGGTTGCTGATGACAGATAAAGGTGGGGTATGCTGGTTAAACGATCATCTGTGGTGCCCCAACGACTTTCGAGTTATGGGATAGGATAGTATTGGGCTCCGGTTTGCTCCCCTAGCAAAATAAAAAAAACAAAATAATATTAGGTATAGGATGGGTTTGGGCGTGCCACAGGCTGCGACTAGGCCTTCTCCAGAGGAGGCAGCCCAGATTTTGCCGATAAAAAAACAGACAATAAAGTTTTAAAAAACCAAAGGTTAAAAAATGAAATAAAAAATCTAAATAATTGGCATATTAATATTACAACGAATGCATAAAAAAGTGATATAAACCAAATCACTACACAATGTAAATTCACTGCCACATCAAACAATGCATTATAAAATGTAAAAATGATCACAGTCAAAGAAATGTGAGCAAACTTAATTTACCAAATCAAACTGAATTGTAAACATCCACAGCAAAATAAAAACAATGCATTAGTAAAATATATAAAATGATCACAACAGAATGCAAAACGTTGCCGCGGTGTGTTTTATAACAAAATAACATCTTAGAAAATATACAGTCCTACTTACCAAATAAAGGTCACCAGATAGCTTTCTATAAAATAAAATTAAAACTATTTGCCAAAAATACAAAAATAAAAAAATAAAAAGAATTGTGTGAACTAAAATCAATGTTACAGTGCACGCTTTTGACGAAACTAACTGCTATATTAATGGCTTTAAATTATTTAATATTTCCCCCAAAACCATTCTTTCAATTATACTTTTTTGTGTGGACTCAAAATCAGGCTTATATATAAGTACGAGGAGACCTTAAATGTGATATTGTACATATAATTAATGAACAAATATTTAGTGGAACTGGTGTACGCTTCTGTTGGATACCATCCCATTATGGTTTATTATATAATGAATGGGAAGATAGAGCTGCTAAAGTAGGAGCAAACAAATCAAGATATGTCTGTAATCAAAATTAATATTTTATTATCATTACTAAAACGTTCAGGATTGGTAGAGTCTACTATATGGGAAAGGTATAGGAATCAATTAGACTTCAAATGATGCAAGAAATTTAGTGAGGCAATATGCAACTACAATTATACAACAAGTAATACAAATGTTTTAAGTCTAATTTTTCAATGAAATTAAATACTTTTAAAATCAAATTTTCAAGTGTGTATGTGGAGAACATATAATAATCTGTCTAATCTATTATTTGTCTGTAAAATAATAGTACCTACATGTATGTTTCCTCAAAATGTAAAAGAGAAAAATATGAATAAATGTTTTGAAGATCATTCGATTGTTATTGCTGTTGCAACATGTCTGTTAACATCACCGATGGCCACTGTATTATGAAAACTAGCAATTGTGTCAAATAGTGTTGTGAATGGAAGTTACGTGTGAGATATATTGTATGTTTTCTTTAATATATTACTTTATTATTAGTTTATTTTAGTTTGGTCGTTATTGGATGTTGTATCATTGGGACCTTTTTTTGTGGGGGTGGGGAGAGGGAGAGTGGGGGAGGGTGGTGGTGGTGAGGGATGGGTGAAAGGGGGGAGGGTGAGGTGGGGGAGATGTCTAAAGTCACTATGATGAAGACAATACAATTTTGAAGAATCATCAACGTTTTTGAAGATTCTTAAAGAATAGAAATAAAACAAATAGCATGAATAATGTTTTTAGATTAATCGTTTGTCTTAACAGTGGGCACTGGTAAATGCTATGAGCAACACTGTGTGACTGATCCTATTGTTGTTATGTTATCCTGTCAGGTAATCTCACTGTTGTCCATAAGCGTGAGACTAAATTATTCAATGAATACAGACGTTCATTGTATCTTATGGCAAAGAAAGTCGCCTTTGCAGTGGCAGTTCCTCTACTTGTTTAAGGTGTTCCAAGTACACATCGAGCTGACGCCTCTTCATGTTCTTGTCATCTGGGACAAGATTAACGCTGTTGAACTCTGTGTAGACCAAGGAATCGATCACGGTGAATTTGCTGGCCTTCCTGTATTTGTGTAGTAACTTGAGGTACTCTTTCTCAGCCTTTTGATTATCCAGTAGAACTGGAAACACACAGAGATATTTTTTTGTACTTCTCGACGTATCTGAAAAAACTTCGAAACAGTCGATGAAAATCAGAACGAGCAAAAAGTCGATCCGTCTGTCGGTCGGTCTGTCGATCCATTGGAAGCCATATCTCAAGCACCACTGAACGGATTTTGACCAAATTTGATCTGAGCGTTACCCAGGTTTATGGCCTGCCTCTCGTCTATGTTATTTGCTCTACCCAAATATTAAGGTCATGGTCCATGGAGTCATTTTGTTGCTAAACAAGTTTTGCTCAGTATTTTAAAACATGGCTGAAGCGATTTTGTTGAATTTTGATATACAAGTACTTCTACAGGTACTTCACGGGCCATCCTTCAGTAACATTTCGGTTGGCTGTTAGTCGGTCAATAGGTCGGTACCTCATCCGAAATTCACTGTTTTTGTTCAAAACACACTTTTGGCCGTATCTCACGATTAACTGAACCGAAATTCATTGTTTTTACTTTGCGGATTTTTAACTACTGCTAAGCATTTTCGATCATTCGTATTTGCACTTTATCAAAGGTCAAGGTCATTATGCTTCATCATTTTGTAAACATGGTTTGGTTTTTCACTGAATCTAAAAATTGGCTGAGCCGATTTGGATATCTATTTGCATGCAGAAAGTTGAGATAGTGGTCTATCATTGCATGTGTTCCTTTGGCTTCGTTAGGACAAAACCATGTCTCAAAACAGCCAACAACAGTTTTCAAAATGCCTGTTTTTTAGGCTATGTATGTGAATGTTTGAAAAAAAACCCATCTGAATTGCTTGCCATCTTGTTACTTATTACTTCAGTTTAGTCAGTCTTTAAATTTATTATATGGTAGCTATGAATGCATATATCAAAACGAGATAGACTGTGTACTGGTAACTAGCCATACGTTTTATAAGGTGATTTTGTTCTATAAAATACAGCCTTTTTTTAAACATAAACAACAACAACAACATAATAATAATAATAAAGCAAATAAATTAAAGTACATGTACCTCTGTTGACCTGGATTCTTTGCCGGTAGTATTTGGCCCGCCTGTAAATCCAGGACCATTCTGCACCGGCATTCACGTGATTCTGAGCTCTTTCTTTAAAAGAAGGCACTAACTTGTTACTATTATTCGATATGGTATAGGTAACAGCAGACGCCAGCGAGCTGAAAAGTGACGGCAGCCAGTCTATCCACTCAGGTTTATTCTTCTCGTTTGTCTCTGTTCCCCACTTCCAAGGATTCAGAGCAATGACAACGGCAGAAATGGCAAAAATGGCTGTACAGCAATCCAGAATCGTAACGCTGAAAACACAAAGTGTTCATTAGTACAAATTGCACCCTGGTAATGAAACAGTTCTCCTCAGCAAAAATCACAATGAAGCTGGTGGTTGCAAAAGTAACGTATAGATACAAGTTTTGCAGCAATCGTTTTATTTACGTAGACATGTTTGCTAAGAGTGTTTCAGTTAATGGCCATCAAACAATGTCATTCAGAATAGCATGGACCAAGGAAGTATGCAGAGTGTGCAAAATGTTGAGACTTCCAAAATAGGAGCAAATGCCATATATGTACAATCTGACCTACATTTATGAGAAGACTACCAGTGCATTGTTTTACATTCGCTATCCCGGTCGCAAACTTGTTTTTTCCAACCTAGTTCCAGTCATTTGCCCAAAAAGGCAATCACCGAAGTCGAACGAAGCTCTCCGATGTGTTACGAAATGATGCTTGCATGACTACGAATAGTTGACATTAAAAATGATCGCTGTTGCTTCTAATTCTGTTCCATTTTTTACACAGATTAGCATTTCGCAACGGTATACTTTGTTAACATTCCATCATAACGGACTTTAAAGATCCTGACGCTCATGTCCTAGACGGGTGAGTGCCGGTGACAAGAACACACCCACCATGCACTTAGGTCCTTCTCCCCCATCCCTGGCTGCCCAGGATTGTGCACAGTTGTACGGACGTCAGACCATGCGCCCAAAGGCTGCGGGTGGGCGTCTCGGGCGGCTTGAGTTAGATCCTGTATCGGCCAGCGCCTTGAGCAGCTCTTGAGCTGGTAAAGCGCTATATAAGAACGATTAAATAAATAAATAACTAAAAATGAGCATAATTATTATCGACCATATTTAGTAGTTGAGTTCCTTGATTTGCATTTTGTTAGTTCTCAGTAGTAGGCTAATAATAGCATTCCCCATTTCCTGCCTAGAACCATGTAGACACTGGTAAACAGTATACATAGGCTTAATCTACATTATATATTATAAGTCAGTCTCCGCGCAGCGAAGAAGCTCACTAGCTGAATATAATTATTAGACCTGTATTGTTTGTTTTATACGTAAATAAATGTATAAACTATATCTATTCTAATAATATTTAGGCCTAAACTTCATAATATTCGAATCTTTAAATTTCCGGAGAAGGACGAAAAGGCTAAGCGAATTTTTTTTTTTTATAACTCGAGATCAGAGTTACATTAATAGTTAGTTATTCATTGCTTACAGGGTCCAGCGGACTGCAAAGAGCCGAATCAGGACCACAAAATCAAGACAACTCGAGATCAGAGTTAAAATAATAGCTAATTAGTTAGTCATTGCTTACAGGGTCCATCGGACTGCAAAGAGCCGAATCAGGACCTCAAAATCAAGACCACAACTTCGCTAGTAGCAGTAGTAGTAGTAGCAGTAGTAGTAGTAGTAGTAGTAGTAGTAGTAGTAGTAGTATAGTTATTTAGTGAAATCTTTAATTTATTTTTTTGTTTTGTTTGTTTGTTATTTATTATTATTATTATTATTATTATTATTATTATTATTATTATTATTATTATTATTATTATTATTATTATTATTATTATTATTATTCCTACTTAAAAAAAGAAAAAGAAAAAAAGAATAGTGTGCTGCTGTGCGTGCTCAATGGTGTAAATATGGTCAGGGACGTTTTGCTTGTTTTTGCTGAAGTTGGATGTAACCCGAAATATTCAGATGGCGTTATTGGTTATTTTTTCTTACAGATTTACCAAAGTTTTCAGATGATTTATGGAAATTTCCGCCTGCCATGCAACAATTTTTCGATACGTGTTTCTCATTAAAATACATATCATTGAAATACATATAACAAATTTACTGTATCAGTTAACAAGAATAATATTAGTTAAATAATTAATTGCTTTGGTGCTTGCAATAAAAATGTCACTGTTTTTGAGACCATTATAAACTTGCTTTGCCTTGTTGTGCTGAAGGGACATTGTGACAGACGGACTAGTTTTACCCTGCTTACTTTACTATTTAGCCTTATTTAGTCATTGTAACCTTAGAAAGTTAGTGTATTACACAGCAGACGATTACAGTATACGGAGGTACACACACCGCGAGCTTGACGCAAACAGTGTAGTGACGTCAGCACTGTGTGCGTGAATCGGAAAAGTCGTAACCAATGGGACTCAGGCAGAGCGGTTAGAGCCGGTTCTGACTGGGTCAAAACCTAGCCTAGCTTAAGTCAGTGCTATGAAAGACACCGAAGTCTACACAGCTAGACCGGAGCAGAGAAATATCTTCACTCATAGACCAGGAAACAGGACTTTTGAATCTTAGAATTCAATCAAGTAGCCACGGGCCTGACTTTGTCAAACAGGTAAATGAACATACTTCTGTTTCATCGTGATATATTTATATTATTGTTGAAATTATGTTTGTGGAATTTGCTATGCATAGATTTAAATTGTTCATCCAACGTTGCGTGACCACGTGACGAAACACGACCGGTTGCGCCGCCATGTTGTATACCTGACGGAACCACTGTTGTTTAACCTATATGTATGTGACGACACGAGTTTCAGTAGTAGCAGAGAGAGCTATATTTTGTGCGAAGTTGCACTTCTCTGTTATGTAGTGTACATAGAATAGCTTGACCGTTTTCCTTATTGCCTACGAAAGAGTGCAGGAGCCGTAAAGTCCGTGCGTATCGTAGTAATAAGGGTAGGCCAAATACAAAAATAGGGGTATGCATAATAAGAAATATGGATACTGATGAGAACTCGACTGTTTTGCTCTTGGCCTGGGTGCGTTTGGTAAGGCAGAGTGATTTGGGTGTTTTTGCGAGAGGTCGGCTCTAACCAGGCAGTGACTCTGTGACATATTAGAACTAGGTGTCAGTTTGGAAGGGTGTTGTATTCGTTGATACGAGCCACCCAAGGTCTTACGCCCTCGTCGGGGTAAGAATGCTTAGAGTTGGAGAGAGGAGGATTGTAACTGCCATTTATAAGTAAATGTAGGGTTCCTTCCTAAGGTGGTGTGGTTCTCTATTGAACACCTACCGAGACTCAAGGTCTGTTACAGAATTGAGGTGTCCTTGTCCTCATTATCAGTGTTATTATTGAGTGAGAATAACCAGCAAATAGCCAGACACGAAGTAACTCTCAAGACTAACCATTGTGTTGTGACGGTGTTGTGTTGTGTTGTGTTGGGGAAGAAGGTGTGTCACAAGCCGGGACCTAGACGGTGGGTAAACCCTGTAGTTCAATTTCTTAGTGGTAAGCACTCCGGGACTGCGTACGCGAATGAATGGTGATGAATGAGGGGGAAAGGGATATATTTTGATGCATAATGATTTTATTGATTTTGTATGATTTTCATATGATTTTCTTAGTATGTATATGAATGAGAAATGTCGTTGCTGCTGTTGTTGTAAAAGTGGGTCAATGGTGACGATAGAGAATGCATGTAGAGAGTGAGAGAGGGTGAGGGTGTATGTATGGAGAGAGAGATAAATGTACTATGCTGAAGAGAGATGAAGTGATTAATATGTGCAGAGCATGTTTATATTATAGTATGACAAGATAGATGGTTGAAGGGAGATAATCGTGATGTAGTTATAACAGTTGGGAAAGATGATGAGGATGGATGGAGATGGAATGAATCAGGACTGTGTGATGGAAGTGTGGTCGCAATAATGATGTATATTTATATAAATGGCTGTTTGTAAAGATGTGAATTATTAGGCATCAATGGTTGCATTATATTATTGAAATGTATGCATAGCATCATGTAATATTATCATCGTTGTTATGAATAAACAGGTCAAGATGGCGGACGGTGGACGGCGTGTTATAAATGTAGTGTTTATGTTTTGTAGGCAGACTGTTAAGACTGTGTATTTGCTTACAGGTTTGGGCTGTTGTACCTGTTGTTACCTATTGTTGCCTGTTACCTGTTGTATCAACTGCATCATCTGTTATCATCTGTGTTATGCTGATTAATCCCTTACCGGGGTAGCTGGGTTCCACTACACCATCGCCACCTTGCGCAGACGTGCATCTGTGTTGTGACCTTGCCTCTACAGCTGGGGAGCGTGGAAGTAACCTCCGCCACTACTGCTTGTTTTGCCTCTGTATCGGGGCATCACCATTTATTACAGGAACTCCACGCACCACACTCACGCACACACAGACCTGTACAGCGCCACACATAAAAACATACTTCATTTAGTTGTAAAAAAAATAATCCTTTATATTGTGAAAGTGACTGTCTAGCTCCATCTGAGCTACGTGCACCAGACATTTGAACAGTGCTTAAGTTCTGCAGTTTGACTTGGACAATAGTTCGAAGATTAAAGATTCACAGCTCCATCATTTGTTAGTTCAAAATTTTATAGTATTTTGAATTGCCTACTGATTGATATTTTGTTGTGCATTTTGTAAAAACCTGTTGATGTTTAGTTCTGTTTTGGGGTTGAACAAAGGGAGGTAACAGTTAATATTGGGACGGGGGTCTTGATAGGGGCGGAGGGGGGTTAGTTCCCCATTGTCCTTTGCTTGTATGTAAATTGTTGAATAAAAGAGTGTGACTGTTATTCTGGCACTTTGTATTAGTTTATTTTGTTTGAGTTTTATTCCTTTCACTCGTTGTATGCGCTGAAGTCGCGGAACCCGCTCGGGTGACGTGACATTTTGGTGTCAGAAGTGGGATAAACTCATTTTATTTTGTTAGGGTAGTGCCAGATGTGACTGTTGTGTTGCGTATTCGTTCCGTTAGGTGTTTGTACCAGTTAAGTGTTATTTGTTTTGTGTGATACTAACATTTGCACTTCCCTTCCTTTTCAACATGGCTACGCGTGATGCCCGAGCCGCGATGCGCCGCGACGCTAGGACCCGTAGGGAGGAAGCTGAGCAAGAGGAGCAGGACTTCGGTGATGATGGCTCAGTGACAGGGTTGCTGGAGGAGACTTCCGCAGTGAGTACCCAAATGACTGTGCCTAAAATTTATGCTAGATCACCCAGTGCACCGGGCAAGGTCGAGCTCAGCGATAGCGAGAGATTTAGACAGATTGGGGAAGGTCTGGGTCTCAGAGACGGGGCGCTGGCACAGTATATCACGGGCGAGATGAGAAGAGAGGAAGAGCGCAGAGAGAGAGAAGAAGAGAAGAGGGAAGAGAGAAGAGCCAGGGAAGAAGAACGGAGGGAGAGGGAGGAAGAAATGAGGGAGGAGAGGGAAGCGAGGGAAGATGAGAGGAGGCTTTTGGAGCTTGAACTAGAGACAGAAAAGGTAGCTAGAGAGGCGGAAAGGAGAATGCTAGAGATGAAGCTAGAGGAGGAACGAAGAACCAGAGAGGAAGACAGAGCTGCTCAGAGAGAGAGGGAGAATGTGGCTAGAGACAGAGGGGCAAATTACTCCGTTAAACTGAAACCCTTGGAGGAGAAAGAGGATGTAGAGGCTTACCTCCAGATGTTCGAACGAGTGGCCGAGGTTCAGGGTTGGAGGAGGGAGGTATGGGCGGTTAGGCTAGCGCCTTTGTTACAAGGGGAAGCCCGGGATACGTACCTTCGTCTAACGCCTGAGCAAGCCCAGGATTTCGACACCGTGAGAAACGCTCTGTTGAAACGTTTTAGAAAGGACGCCAACTACTATCGTAGGCAGTTTCGAGAGGCCAAGAAAGAGGCAGCAGAAACGTTTCCTCAGCTAGCGGTGAGACTGGGATCGTTGGTGAAGTGACAGACTGACTATCACAAAGTAAAAGAGGCACTCCTAACGGGATTCGAACTAACCGGAGAATGCTACCGGCAAAATTTCCGCACCCACCGGAGAGTGAAAGTAGAGAGCTATGCGCAGTTCGCGGATCGGTTGTCCACAATGCTGGATACGTGGATTAGCCAGTCAGCCACTGCTAAGACATATGATGGACTGACAGAACTGTTAGTATGGGAACAGCTACGGGAAACCATGACCCCCGAGCTGAGAACATTCTCAGTAGAGCAGGGCGCGGAAAGACTGGAAGATCTGGTCAAGGTCGCAGATAGGTACGTGGCCGCCCACGGAGAAGCCAAGAGCTTCAGGCGAGACCTAAAGCCTAACGGGAAAGAGGCACAGAAACGAAGCCCTCACCGGGAAGAGCGCACCGCGAATAAGCCGAATCACCCCAGACCTGGGCAGAATAAAGGACCCAACACGAAATTCGGGAAAAGAGGTCCTGCAGAACAGAAACGGTATTGTTCGTTCTGCAACAGAAATAATCACTCCACCGCAGAATGTTTCAAGTTGGCCGCACAACGTAGGGAAGAGCGCAAAAGCCGGCCAGCGCACAGAGTTCTAACTCAAAGCAGCGGTAACAAGCCACACACTATCGGAGATCACCCATCGGTGACAGACACGGTCAAGGTCAACGGTAAAGAAGCGAACTGTCTGTATGACACAGGTCTATCATACGACGCGATAGTTAGCGAATCTCTTGTATCGCGCGCGGACTTGACGGACAAGACAGTCGAACTACAAGGAGCAGACTTGACGAAACCGACGACTACTTGCCCAATAGCTTGGATAGAAGTAGAGAGTAGGTACTTCACAAGACGAATCCAAGCAGCTGTTTTACAGAAACCCCTGTATGATCTAGTGCTAGGTTGTAGGTATGTGTTCTTAGGCACGCCCCCTAAAACTGTAGAGATAGCTGCAGTGCAAACCAGGACCCAGGCTAAAACCCAACCACCCCAGCCCGAGTTAGCTCCGAATCCAGGACTCGAAGAGATCAAAACAGCACAGAAAGAGGACACCTCGCTAACCAAGTGCTTCCAGAAGCTACCCAAGGCGCACACACCCCCGCACAAGGGAGACTTCTACATGGAAGACGGAGTTCTACATCGACAAGGAGATGGAGATCACACCCAACTAGTACTACCAGCCACCCTTCGAGCCCAAGTACTAGAATTAGGCCACAGCATGCTACTCAGCGGACACATGGGAATTGGAGCCACAGTGCATAGAATCAGCGCACACTACTATTGGCCAGGAATCACGGAGGATGTCAAGCGCTACGTGAAATCTTGTCACCAATGTCAACGATATTCCCCGCGACATCACACCGTACCAGTTACCTTAGGACCATCGGTAGTAGTCGGCGTACCATTCCAGCAAGTCTCAGTAGACATAGTAGGACCACTGCCCATGACCAAGAAGAGGAACAGATTTCTACTCACACTCGTCGACGCATGTACGATGTGGTGCGAAGCAGTCCCGTTGCCAGCGATCGACACCAGGAAGATTGCAGATACACTCATCGCCATCTTTACCAGAGTCGGATTCCCGGACAGCATTAGAACGGACAACGGATCTCAGTTCACCGGCCGCTTGATGCAAGACGTGTTCGAGTTTATACAAGTTCATCACATTCGCACACCACCATACCACCCCGCCAGCAACGGACAAGTAGAAAGACTGAATGGAACCCTTCTCACCATCCTCAGGAAAGTCGCCGACAACAATCCAGAAGCGTGGGACACCTACGTGAATGCGGCACTGTTCGCATACAGAGAAACGCCCCATGCAGCCACAGGCTACACCCCGTCAACATTGCTATTCGGCAGACCTCTAGCAGGACCGCTAGAAGCCCTACGCAGAAGTTGGACGGAAGCCAAGATAGACGACACACCCAGAGGTGCCACCAAGTACGTCGCAGACCTGCAGGAAACCCTCAAAGCAACGTGGAAGAGAGCTGGTGAAGCACTGAAGAAGGCAAGAGCCCGTCAGGCGAAGTACTACAACCGCCACGCGAAGGACCGAGAACTGCAAGTCGGCGATCAAGTGCTACTCTTACTTCCAAGTGGAACCAACAAGCTGGACATCGCTTGGAGAGGACCGTACCGGGTGACTGCCAAGAAATTTAAGACAGTCTACCAAGTAGAGGTAAACGGGAGAGCCTGATACCACCACATCAATCTCCTCAAGAAATACACGGACCGACCAGCGACCCCCAGCACTCACAACTTGCTAGCCATTGCCATCGCGGAAGAAGGAGAAAGCATGGAGACGAATGCAGTAGAGTATCCCCTGCACTCCAAAGAAACCCACAAAGACGTGATACTCAACGGAGACCTAGCCGCCAAACAGCAACAGCAAGTACTACAGGTCATTCGACAACATCAGACTGTGCTCACAGACCGACCAGGGAGGACAGACCTCGTCGAAGTAACCTTAACGGTGACCGACCCCACACCCGTCCGCCAGAAGCTCTACCCGATGCCACTGTCGCAGCAGCGAGCCATCAAGGAAGAGATAGACACCTTACTGGCAGCCGGAATCATCTCAGAGTCTACTTCACCCTACAGCGCAGGCACGGTATTGTTGCGAAAACCCAACGGAGAACATCGACTGTGCATCGACTTCAGACTCCTGAATGCGGTAACGCAGTTCCAGCCAGAACCACTCCCGGACCAGACAGACCTATTTGCCAAGCTACAGCGAGCGAAGTACTTCTCACGCATCGACCTCAGCTAAGGATACTTCCAGATACCCGTACAACCACAAGTCCGAAAGTACCTAGCGTTTAGCACTATGGAAGGACACTTCGAGTTCAACGTGCTTCCATTCGGACTCCACAACGCACCCAGCATCTTCAGCGCCACGATGCGAAAACTCCTGGCACCCCTGAGCAGCGAGCACCTACACTCGTTTATGGACGACATCCTCATCGCAACACCTACGTGGGAGGAACATGTCACGCTTCTACAACAACTACTCGCCCGCCTCAGAGACACGGGATTGACGGCAAGACCCACCAAATGTCAGATTGGATTCACGGAATTAGAATTCCTGGGACACACCATAAGTCAAGGAAGCCTGCGACCGGTAGAAAAGACCGTGAAACGCCTACTCGACGCTCCTAGGCCCAAGACCAAGAAGGAAGTGCAGTCGTTTCTAGGACCAGAAGTTCATCCCCAACTACAACAGCATCGCCGTACCACTGAAAAATGGAACCCGGAAAATCGCCCCGGACAAAGTAGTTTGGACAGCGGAATGTGAGACGGCATTCCAAACACTCAAGGACAAAATAATATCGGCGCCAGTACTCCACCTACCAGATTTGACTCAGCCCTTCGTTCTTCGCACCGACGCCAGTGACTTAGGACTCGGAGCAGTACTGCTACAGCGCGACCCCAAGAATGCAGAGACGCTATTCCCTGTCGCCTACGCCAGGAGAAAATTGAGACCCGCCGAGACCCACTACGCCACGTCGGAGAAAGAATGCCTTGGACTAGTCTGGGCCATACAGAAGTTTCAACTCTACCTGTATGGGACACACTTCACAGTTCAGGTGGACCACCAACCACTCTCGTTCCTGGCAGCCTCCAAGTCTTTGAACTCTCGCCTGATGAGGTGGGCACTCACCCTTCAGGCGTACTCATTCCAAATCGAGTACATACCCGGCAAAGAGAACCACGGAGCCGACTACCTCAGTCGCCATCTAGTGGAGGACACAGCAGTTGTCGCCCACCCAACACAACTAAGGGCCACAGCACCAGAATTCGTCCCTGTCCAGTAAAACCCTGTCACTAGTGTCCATAGCTACCTGGCACAGCATTGCAGCTCAGGTAGAGCAACTTAATTAGTTTGTAAATAGGACCCTAGGATAGTGCAGTGTTAAACTGGGCTCTGTAGTAGAAAAAGGTCGAATCCAGTAGTCATCGCCTTTTTTCAGTTGAGGGAGCCTGTGACAGACAGACTAGTTTTACCCTGCTTACTTTACTATTTAGCCTTGTTTAGTCATTGTAACCTTAGAAAGTTAGTGTATTACACAGCAGACGATTACAGTATACGGAGGTACACATACCGCGAGCTTGACGCAAACAGTGTAGTGACGTCAGCACTGTGTGCGTGAATCAGAAAAGTCGTAACCAATGGGACTCAGGCAGAGCGGTTAGAGCCGGTTCTGACTGGGTCAAAACCTAGCCTAGCTTAAATTAAGTCAGTGCTATGAAAGACACCGAAGTCTACACAGCTAGACCGGAGCAGAGAAATATCTTCACTCATAGACCAGGAAACAGGACTTTTGAATCTTAGAATTCAATCAAGTAGCCACGGGCCTGACTTTGTCAAACAGGTAAATGAACATACTTCTGTTTCATCGTGATATATTTATATTATTGTTGAAATTATGTTTGTGGAATTTGCTATGCATAGATTTGAATTGTTAGTCCAACGTTGCGTGACCATGTGGCGAAACATGACCGGTTGCGCCACCATGTTGTATACCTGACGGAACCACTGTTGTTTAACCTATATGTATGTTTGCAGACCAGTGGCTGTACCAGTGAATGTTTATATTATTATTAATTCTGTATGTGTGTAGTTAGCCACGATTTATATTTATGTATAGGAAAGTAGAGTTGAGATTCCAGTGGACCACGGAAGTAGCAGAATGTTCGTCGCTTATGTATAGATATGTGGAGCTATCACTGAGGGCTACTTTGGCTTTCAGTGAGATGCTCTGCACAGACCTATTATTCAAGGTTGTTGTCACGAGCGGACGATTCACCTCTGGCGCTGCCTGCGTCCCGTCTCCACTTCCTCGCCCGCTGGCCAAGCCAACTAAGCCCCGCCCCTCGGGAATTGCCCTTGAAGCCACAGACTAGCCAAACCAAATTATCAGTCTTCATCCGTCAGCCCGAGCAAGAACAACTGCCTGCCGAGGACACGCCGCACCACGTTGTGACCCCTGAGCCTCGGCAATATTCTTGTGTTCTACCCGTCCTTGGTCAAGGTAAGAGTGGAAACTTACTTAATATCATTTAGCATTTCCATCACCCGTCGATTTCCCAAGATGATCGTATGTCCTGTAGATATGTACGTTCGTGGTTGTGGCTTGTCTTGATGTGTTGCTTGTGGTATGCATTTTATTCCTTATATCTATTATCTGCATTTTGATTGCTGTTCATGCCATGTTTGTATTTATACCTGTATGTTCCCTGCTAGACCCTTGTATAAATCTCCCATGCCATGTTGTCCCACCACCTAGATTAAAGTCCCCCAGTACAGCACCCTTGCCTACAACCCCCATTGTCCTGTAATTATCCCCTTTGCTTCCCCCATGTTCTTATTGTGTAGATATTTACCCCTGTTGTCCAGCACCCCATCTTAAGGCGCCGAAGTTATTATTTATTAGCGGCCGCCAGTAAACTCCACCAGAGCCCCATAGCCATTGTTGCAATTGTTGGACTGTTGGAGCGGACCTGTCCAGCCTTGGCCGGTACGTCCAAATTTGAAAATCTGATTGGCATGCGCGCTAACCGGCGCGGCATCCAGAGTGTGTGTACACCTCTGATCTTGAGTCGATACTTCGTTACAGAACGGGCTCCTATACCGGCTGCTACGAGACTCAAGACCCGCTGCGTGCAACCCAGACACACTGGTTGTCACTGAGAAGCGTAGGAACCGAAAACCTGCTAACGGTCAGCCACGTAGGCCGCTTGCACCAACCCCCCTGTTACTCAAGAAGCCGACCCAGTGACCTGCATTGGCCATCTGACGCTAACCGCCTGGAACATTGCACCATCGCCATCCAGAACCGAGAGGCAACCTCCGCCCCTACACTATTACAGCTAAGTGCGCACCAAGCGCGCACCACAATTCTGAGACAATCTGGCTAACCACGCGCAAGAATCCAGATACCCCCCTGCCTTGTGATGACATCAGTCCTCAATCGCCCTAGTATCCCCAAGACTGCTAACCCAGAATAACTCCACGATACTCTGGACGCTTATATACTATTACCAGTGACTCAGCCTTAAGCTTACTTCATATTCCTGACCTACTTCTACTTAATAAAATTGCCTAGTATTATATTATAACATCTGACTTCCCCTTGTTTCGAATTCTCTACTAGTTAGTTTGTATTCTTCTAGTCTGGCCTTTTTGACTGTCTATCATTCCTTAGTATCTCCAGCGTTATTTCCCTGAATGTCGCCGCAAGTTGGCCTAAACAAGGGAGGCAACACAGCGCGGGGGAATAACTGCTAATCCTCATCCCCCCCAACCCCCTTTCTTTGTGACATTAATTTTGGCGACCCCGACGAGACAAAAGACTTAGATTTCCAACCCCACTCGACGAGACAAAAGACTTAGCTTTCCACCCCAGCCCAGTAGAGATAGGATCTAGCCCCCTAGCCCAGTAGTGTATAGCATAGCCCCATAGGTCCCTTACTGGCACTCCAGAATTGTGGTGGTACGCAGAGGTTTTTCTTGCATTCATTTTTTATGCTTTGATTGATTGCTTGTTGTCTCTGTGTCCTTGTGTTGTATTCGCCCCTGTGACCCCACAGCGTGGCAAGGGACCAAACTACACGACGACACATCGTATACCAGAAGCTACCTCCAAGAAGGGCTTCAAACACACCACGCTGCAGTTAAGTGACACGGAAGAAGTGCACCCAAACTGATAGCAAAAGGACCACAGTAGTCCACTCTTCAGAAACTATAGTAAAACGGACCACAGTAGTCCAATCTTCCAGATTTTTAGTAGCCAGTGCCCGATGAAGACATAACAGCTGCCTAGACTATCAGCGATCGAACCATTTGCATTGACTTTTAGACTTTTTAAGGTAGATTAGTACATCGAAGATCTTGTATAGAGTAGAAGAAATAAATGTGTGATTTTAACTGTTATCAAGTGGCTGGACTACATATGATTCATAGCCGTGTGAAAGCTAGTGTGACAGTGATCTTTTATAATTTTTCTATCTATCTCTGTATCCCAGCCTTAACACAGACCGAGCTAAACAAATAAATTTATTAAAGTAATTCACAGGGTGACTAACTAGCAGTTCCCATCGAATAAAGCGTGAGGGTTACAGCATTCCATTGTGCAGAGCCCAGCAACAACTAAACCCCACGTGACAGACATCAACGTATCCATAGCGCTTTGAAGTTTTGTCATGGTTTTATTGTTGATATAGATGTGAAATCGTTGTATGTGTGCATTATTTGTTATTTATTACTTTTACTCTTTATTACTAATTGTGTCAGTATATTAATCATCATAAAATAATAATAATACTAACTGCTTCAAAATGCGAAGCTCGACTTGACATGACTTACAGCTTGAAGCTGTGCAGATCGAAACAGAATTAGATCTAGAAGCAACAGCGGCTATTTTTATGCACGGATGTTTCACTACAGGCTCTGAAGTCTTTTCTTTTGTCTTTGTAAACTCGTGGGCCTTCTACATACGTACGTAGTATAGTATGTAATTGAGGCCTACGAAAGACGAGACTTCCCAGCCTGTGGTTTCACGTTGTCCTGCCAGCATTCGTTTGTAAAACATCGGATAGCTAGCTCGGCTCGGAGAGCTTCGTTCGACTTCGGTAATTGCCTTTTTCGGCGAATGACTGGAACTAGGTTGGAAAAAACAAGTTCGCAGCCCGGTCAATGTGCAACTAATCCAGTAGAATCGGGCAATGACCCGGGTGATGAACCGGATGTCCCGAGCTTAACTGTTCGGCTCAAAGCATGCAAATACCCCGTGGGGCAAGAGGCGACCAATGAGCAGCTGTCTTAGGGTAACTTGTTATTTCTTCGTAGAAAGAACACGTCATCCATTTCGATGACCTGCTTAGCACTTGATTAGGATCCTCCGTGGTGGTTCCAGGGGTTTCTGTATAAATAGTATTACCAATTTATTGAAATTTAATGCTTTAAATCACTGCTGTCGCTGTCTTTTTCCTTTGTTCTTTCTCATTCCTAATGTGATCTATAAATCTACAATCTTCTTCGCTAGACCAGTAACCTGCCCTTTTTCTTTAAAGCTCTTTGTAGTCCGCTTTGTAGTCCTATAAACAATGACTAACTTGATTATGACTATGGCCTGATCACAGGCGCTTGTATTTGGACATGCGAGCGCCTATGACTGTGACGCGACTACCTTCTCTGGGGTACATTTAATACAATATCTCAATCTGGCAAGGGAGAAAATCGCGGGTTGTCGCAGTTTTCAAATCTGTATGACAAACCAGAAGCTTTCTCCTCGAAGAAACTCAACATTCGTTTTAGCAGTTATTCATGCAAACATACAAAGTAATAAATATGCACAATCTATATTCAAACCCGTTCAATTTCGGCAAACTTGTTTAAAAAAAATTTTTTAATGACCTTTTCCACGATCCTATCCTATCCTATCCCGTAACTCAAAGGTCGTAGGGGCATTACAGATGATCGTTTAACCAGCGTACTCCATCTTTCTCTGTTCTCAGCAACCCAAATGATTTCACAATCACTGGATGGAAGTTGGCTCTCCTTACATGAACTGTCAACTTCTTTTGGTTGTGAAGAAGGAATTCAAGCGTTCACTCTCTTTCCGAATGGATGCAAAGATAATTTTTGTGGGAAGTGCTTAATAACAAGAATTAAATGTACATACGTGCAGGCACCACTGTTGTTGCTATTGTAGGGCTGCACTAAAATTGGCGATGATGAATGAAAAATAGTCTACTGTACTAGAGCATAAATATCTACACAGAAGCAGTTGAAACCAACGTAGGCTGTACATGCGTGACAAGATCAACTACAATGCCATTAAGAATTATATGTGTTATAAACTAGCAATCAGTTGTTGTTTATTCCTTTTGGGACTTTGTGTGTGTGTTTAATTAATCCCCACTGTGACGGTGGGTCTATTGTTGCTGGGCTCTGCACAATGGAATGCTATTACCCACTCATCTATTGTCGGTGGGGATCGCTAGTAATCTCCCTGTGACTTAACTTAATACATTTATTTGTTTAGCTCGGTCTGTGGTTAGGCTGGGGGTACAGTGATAGATAGAAAAATGGTAAAAGATCACTGTCACACTAGCTCTCACACGGCTATGAAACATAAGTAGTCCAGCCGCTTAATAACAGAAAATATCACTCATTTATTTCCTCTACTCTATACACGATCTTCGAAGTACGATACTAACTGAAAAGTTCAAATGTCAATGCGAATGGTTCGCTCTTGATAGTTCTAGGCATCTATTTTATCATCATCGGGCACTGGATACTTTCTGCCCTAATGGTCAGAGTTCTGGAAGAGTGGACTACTGTGGTCCGGTGATACAGATTTTGGTGCACTGTTTCTGTAGGCACTTAACTGTGTGGGCGAAGCGCTGTGTTGTGGTTGCTTCCTTGATAAGCTGGTGGGCTCTCTTAGCTCAGTGCGTGAGATGCCTCTGCAGACCAACGTTCAGCGACGACTTGTTCTTGTCTTTCGCCTAGTTGGGCTCACGATACAATGCCTGCTCGTCTGTAACATATGAGACGAAATTCTGCACAACCCTGTATAATAGGTGTGTGCAGAGCGTCTCACTGAAGGCCCCAGTGATTAGCTCCACATCTCTCTATATAAGCGACGAACATTCTGCTAAGTCCGTGGTCCACTGTAATCTCCACTGTAATTTCCTATACATAATATTATATGTTACGGAAAGGGAGGCGACTGGTTGAGGCTTGGGAGAGAAATTGTCTACCTTGAATTTCTTGGTTAGACTAGCCTTGGGTGGCTCCTGCTTTGCAGAATCCTCCCAAGCCTCAACCAGTCGCCTCCCTTTCCGCTACAGATCCCACAGCTCAAATGGAACCATGTCCCCATGGTTTCCCCGTTCCAACAGGTATGTCTGGAACCGACACTGACTACGCCCAGTCAGTCCACACCACGGTCCAGCATCATCCTGTTCCCGGTCGTTTGCACCACTTGTAGCCGAGCGGAGCGTTTGACTCCCGTCTCTCGGCCACGACCTTGGGGACATTGCTCCACCCGAGCTGTTATTTTCATTTTATCCCTCAAAAAAGGCACATAAAAATATTTGCCCTGCAAGGCGGTGAAGCGTGGTTGGGAGTACCGGGTTGCCGGCTACTAGCGCCACGCACTCTACTGCAAGGTCGCTGCCACCGATCTGCGTAAAATGCCTGCCGACAATGTGGTCCCGCTCGCCACCAAAAGCAGCAGGCGAATGGTCAGCCGGGGAGAACAAATGTGTGTCGCCTTGTCCTGCGTAACCCAATGGCATACCCAAAGGATTCTGCAAAGCAGGAGCCACCCAAAGCCAGTCTAACCAAGAAAGTCAAGGTAGACAATTTCTCGCAGCAGGCGAATGGTCAGCCGGGGAGAACAAATGTCGTGTCGCCTTGTCCTGCGTAACCCAATGGCATATCCAAAGGATTCTGCAAAGCAGGAGCCACCCAAGACCAGTCTAACCAAGAAAGTCAAGGTACACAATTTCTCTCCCAAGCCTCAACCAGTCGCCTCCCTTTCCGCTACAGATGCATAAAATGCCTGCCGACAATGTAGTCCCGCTCACCACCAAAAGCAGAAGGCGAATTGTCAGCCGGGGAGAACAAATGTTGTGTCGCCTTGTCCTGCATAACCCAATAGCATCCCCAAAGAATTCTGCAAAGCAGGAGCCACCCAAGGCTAGTCTAACCAAGAAATTTAAGGTAGACAATTTCTCTCCCAAGCCTCAACCAGTCGCCTCCCTTTCAGCTACAGATCCCACAGCTCAAATCGAACCATGTCCTCATGGTTTCCCCGTTCGCAACAGGTATGTCTGGAACCAACACTGACTACGCCAAGTCAGTCCACAAAACACTGCATTCAGCAGTTACCACGGTCCAGCATCATCCTGTTCCCGGTCGTTTGCACCACTTGCAGCTTACTTGCAGCCGAGCGGAGTATTTTGACTCCCGTCTCTCGGCCACGACCTTGAGCACATTGCTCCACCCGAGCTGTTATTTTCATTTTATCCCTCAAAAGAGGGACATAAAAATATTTGCCCTGCAAGGCGGTGAAGCGTGGTTGGGAGTACCGGGTTGCCGGCTACTAGCGCCACGCACTCTACTGCAAGGTCGCTGCCACCGACCTGCATAAAATGCCTGCCGACAATGTGGTCCCGTTCGCCACCAAAAGCAGCAGGCGAATGGTCAGCCGGGGAGAACAAATGTCGTGTCGCCTTGTCCTGCGTAACCCAATGGCATACCCAAAGGATTCTGCAAAGCAGGAGCCACCCAAAGCCAGTCTAACCAAGAAAGTCAAGGTAGACAATTTCTCTCCCAAGCCTCAACCAGTCGCCTCCCTTTCCGCTACCGATATAAATATAACTTATGGCTAACCATACAAGAAAGAATTAATATTATACACATTCTCTGGTACAGCCACTGGTCTGCAAGCATACATATAGGTTAAACAACAGTGGATCCGTACAGAATACAACATGGCGTCGGCCGGTCGTGTTCGCCATGTGGTCACGCACATTGGACTAACAATTCAATTCTAAGCATAGCACATTTCACAAACATAATTGAACAATAATATCAATACACCACGATGAAACAAAAGTATGTTCATTTACTGTTTTGACAATGTCAGGCCGTAGCTAACTTGATTGACTTCGAATTTTAAATAAGTCCTGCTTTAGTCTATGGGGAGATTCTGTTAGAGTGTAGCTGTGTACTCTAGGCAGTTTGGACGCAGAATGACCCTCTACCTGGCCTCTGCCTATCTGCTTGAACCAGGCAGAACTGGTTCTACCTAATTTCTCTCTGTTCTGATTGGCTGTAAAATCGAAGCACTCTAACGTAAGCTGCGATGATGTCATTGCCTACATCGTCAGCATACAACTGTACCATAGAGCCACTTCTGTCGTCTGCTTTAGACTAACAGTAACCTTCTAAGTTTATACTGACTAACCAAGGCAAAAGCTCAATCTGTGCTGTGTAGAACTGCCTCTTGTTACACCCACCACCTCTTGTAGCGTTTCCACTCTCAAGTACAAGTACACATGTTATAATATATGGCAGCATTATTTATTTATGTATTTAATTTAATCATCACTTTTATGGAACGCTTTTCTAGCTGAAGATGCGCTCAGAACCGTGGCCGATCTAACTCAAGCCGCCCGAGGTGCCCAAATAAAACATGAACAATCCCAGTACTGAAATACAACAGCCAAGTATTTCTTTATAATATAAGAGATAACTTAAACCCCACACACATATACCATCTAGAGCATTGCACATCTTGGTAAAAACATTGTAATTCTAAATTATAAACCTTCATCCAAGTTCAATTCAACTTTCTGCATAAAATTAAAAACAAATTCATATATTCAGCAGTAGTAGTAATATGCACACGCTCACATACATAAGGCATAATGATAAACACACAAAAGGTTTCACCCACTAAACTCAAAGAATATTGATGAAGAGTGTTTGATTTTCCAATCAATCACCCCTTCTTGCAGCCTTGCAAGAAAGAGGTATTCATCTCTGCCGTGAACTGACAAAACCGAGCTAGTCCTCAAAACCTACTTTCGAGAAAATCGACATTTTGTGTTGCGCTATATTACGCGATCGTTTCTGGACGTTTAAGGGCATATTATAATGCAATTTCTCGATTTAAGAGTGCATACCTTGAATGTTAAAGAAATGTTTGATAGATTTGATGTTTTAAGACTATTTGTGGACTTGCTTTGTTTTGTCAGATTATTCTTGAGATAGGTCTTTGTTGAGAACATGACAAAACCAAGCAAGTCACCCACTTGGTTTTGTCAGTTTATTATTGAATTAAATCCTTGTAAAAAAAATTCACAAAACCAAGTAAGTCAAATCCGCTTGGTTTTGTCAGTTTATTATTAAGTAAATCCTTGTTTTCAAAATTCACCAAACCAAGTAAGTCCCATAGGCCGTTTCTTTGTTAAAAAGTCTGACGAGATGAGTCACATAAGTTCGGTTTTGTAAGATGTGGGTGCGGCAGTTAAAGTGGGTGTATGTGTGTGCCTGTTTATTATTGTTTTTAGCCATTCTTCACTTAATGTTTTCAAAATTCACCAAACCAAGTAAGTCCCATAGGCCGTTTCTTTGTTAAAAAGTCTGACGCGATGAGTCACAGAAGTTCGGTTTTGTAAGATGTGGGTGCGGCAGTTAAAGTGGGTGTATGTGTGTGCGTGTTTATTATTGTTTTTAGCCATTCTTCACTTAATGTTTTCAAAATTCACCAAACCAAGTAAGTCTCATAGGCCGTTTCTTTGTTAAAAAGTCTGACGAGATGAGTCACATAAGTTCGGTTTTGTAAGATGTGGGTGCGGCAGTTAAAGCGGGTGTATGTGTGTGCGTGTTTATTATTGTTTTTAGCCATTCTTCACTTAATATTCCTGGGTTGGTATGCAGTAGTCAAGGTTATGGGGTAGCCCGTAGCGCAGTGGGTAGGCGCCGGTGTCCAATGCCGATGGTCGCGGGTTCGAGCTCCGCACGGGGCAAAAATTTGTGATTCTTATGAGACTTTACGGGTCACCGAGGGTTTTCTCCGGGTACTCCGCTTCCTCCCTTCCTTCAAAATAGTATTAGATGCAGCCAATTTAATTTTAAAAATACTAAACTATTTTCCTTTCAGTTTCCTATTGTAGCGATCTTCCTGCCTTTACACCACGTGTATGTCTTGTATTTTGTTGCCCTTGTTGTGTGTCTGTAATATATTTGTTGCTGTTTGTTTGTGGGTTCGGGCACTGAATAGAATAGACCCAACGTTTCCCGGCGTGTCGTAAGAGGCGATTAACAGGGGTAACGTTAACACGGCATCACTGGGCGAAAGTCTTCTACACAGAATTCACCGGCCAGGGCAAGGAACCTCACGTTACTACAGGTTCAACGACCACGTGCTCAGGACCAAGGCGAGCCACACTGTATTCGTGGATTTCGGCTGTGGCCAACAGCCTGGAGAGGATTGGGCACCGCCAGGTCTTTTTTGCCCAAGACACACTACATGATGACACTATCCACTAATTCCATACCGGATCGGTCGTCGCCCGGCTCAAGGACCGCGCCTTCCGTTGGCCACCAGGACGGAGGTGTTAAGTATGCTATTGATGGACAATTTAGCAAGATCCGCACGAGAAACAACATTGTCATAGGAACCTGGAATGTCAGGACCCTTACTGCGGAAGGAAAATTAGAAGAACTGGCCCACGAGTTGGACCACTATCGATGGAACGTTCTAGGCATCAGCGAACTGCGCTGGAAAGGCATAGGTGAAACAACGCCCGACAAAGGCCACAAGCTCTATTTCAGCGGTAGAGATGACAGGCACGAACACGGCGTTGGATTCTTGGTCCACAAGAACATTCTAGCCACTGTCATGGATTGCCGCCCAGCCTCCAGTAGACTCATTACCATCCGCCTGATAGCAGCCCCTTTCAACATCACCATCATCCAGGCCTATGCCCCAACATCAGACTATGACGACAGCGAAGTTGAGGATTTTTATGAAAATCTACAGGCGGTCCTTGACCAAGTGCCGAAGAAGGACATAGTCATAGTGCAAGGCGACTGGAATGCCAAGGTTGGCCAAGATGCGTACCACAACTGGGGAGACACATGTGGACCCCACTGCAAAAACGAGACAAATGACAGGGGTCTGAGATTCTTGGAGTTTGCCAGATACAACAATCTGGTACTGGCAAACACGCTTGGTCTCCACAAAAACTCCAGACGATGGACATGGCATAGTCCCGGCGGGGAGCATCACAACCAAATAGACTACATCATGGTCAAAAAACGCTTCAGATCAAGCATCAACTCTGGCAGGACACGCACTTTTCCAGGAGCAGACATTGGAAGTGACCACGATCTCGTGATGATGTCTTTCCGGCTCCACTAGAAGAGAGTAAATACAGCAAAGTGCACTAGACTGAAGTTCGACTTGGACAAACTGCAAGACCCGGAGGTGGCAGAACTATTTCAGGCCACAATTGGAGGGAAATTTGCACCACTGCTCATTTTGGGGGCTGGTGAAGTAGATGTCAACACCATGACCACCACCTTCAACTCAGCTGTGACAGATGCCGCCACTGAGATCCTTGGCAAGCACCGACCAAAGAAAAAGCCGTGGATCACACCTGAACTTTTGGATCTGTGTGATAACCGACGAGAGATTAAAAAAAAGAAAAAGAACAACTCACAGGGAGCTGATGTCTACCGAAAAATCAACAATGACATCCGAAAAGGCATGCACACAGCAAAAGAGAACTGGATAGAAGATCAATGCCAGGAAATAGAGAACAGTCTTAACAAGAACAACAGCAAGATTTACCAGACTGTAAAGCGGCTGACAAGTGTCAAACAGCCCAAAGTCTCCACGATCCAAAGCAAGTCTGGCATATGCCTTACAGAAGAACAAGAAGTCTTGAACAGATAATACTAATAATAACGGATTTTTATATAGCGGGTACTCCAGCCTATGACCAGACTCACCACGCTTTACATAGTCATTACATAAAAATACATGCAATCGATCAAACATCGCTTTTGCTACGATACACCAAAAGACGGAACAGTAAAGGTACAAACTATTTACAACTATGTACACAAATGACAAAAAAGACAGAAATAGACTATTTACAACTATGTACACAAGTGACAAAAAAGACAGAAATGGAATAGCAAAAACCTATTCACAGCTATTTATATGCCCGGTTAGACCCAGGAAGAAAAACAGTATAAATATTTACAGCCGTTTATACACTTACGGATCAGGCAGAGACAAAAGAGGAGAGAATGGCAGCGGGATACAAATCAGTCTGAATAATGCAGTTTGAAGAGGTGGGTTTTGAGGGCCTTTTTGAATGCTTGTGTTGATTGTATGTTGCAGATATGGGAGGGAAGGGAATTCCACTGCTTGGGTGCGGAGTAAGCGAATGCACGTTGGCCGTATGTCTTAGTGCGGGTGACGGGAACATTGAGTGTGCGAGTGTCAGCAGAAGATCTTAAAGTGCGTGAAGGGGAGTAGACAGACAGTAGATCAGCAAGGTAGGAGGGACAAGAATCTGTGAAGAAGTTGTGACAGAGAACAGAGAGTTTGTACTCTATGCGTGCTTGCACAGAAAGCCAGTGAAGGGAATGTAGTAGAGGTGTGATGTGATCGCGTTTCTTTGCTCGGAATACTAGTCTAGCTGCTGAGTTCTGAACCTTTTGTAGTTTGTCAATGATGTGTTTTGGGGAGCCAGCAAGGAGAGAGTTGCAATAGTCAAGACGAGAAAGGACGAGAGCGCAGACTAGGGTTTTGGTGGCAGTGCCTGTAAGATAGTGGCGAAAGGAGCTGATTTGGCGTATGGCCGTGTATGCAGAGCGACAGACGTTGGAGATGTGGTTGTTGAGGGACAGGTCATCAGATGGACAGAGTACTGCTCTGACCTTTACCACCATACACCAAATGGAGATCCATCAGTTCTAGCATGTCCCGAGAACAGAGAAGAAGAAGAAATCCTCCCAATTCTCCGGGAAGAAGTTGAGGCAGCAGTGCAATCGCTAAAGAAAGGAAGGTCAGCGGGAGTGGACAACATACCCGCGGAACTGCTACAAGCAGGAGGAGAAGCGATGATTGATGCCCTCATCATTATCTGTAACAAGATCTGGCGGAGTGGAGAGTGGCCTATACCATGGGCCCAGTCGCTTGTCATCACTCTTCCCAAAAAAGGTAACCTTCAGGAGTGTGAAAATTACCGCACCATCAGCCCCATCAGCCATCCCAGCAATGTCCTCCTGAAAATAATACTCAACAGATTGAAACCCCAAGCTGAACAAATCATAGCTGAAGAACAAGCAGGATTCAGGGCAGGGCGAAGTACCACTGGACAGATTTTCAACCTCAGAATAATCTGTGAGAAATACCTACAGCACCAACAACATCTATATCATGTGTTCATAGACTTCAAGAAGGCGTTTGACCGAGTCTGGCATGCAGCTCTATGGGCAACAATGAAAGTGTACAACATCAGCCCTAAAATTATTGAAGTCATCAAAAGCCTGTATGACAAGGCTACCAGTGCAGTCCTCCACAACATAGCCATCGGGAACTGGTTCAGAACAACAATCGGTGTGCGTCAAGGATGCCTACTCTCTCCAACACCCTTCAACATCTTCCTAGAGCGCATCATGTCAGATGCTCTTGCAGATCACGAAGGCACAGTCAGCATAGGGGGTAGAGCAATCTCCAATCTTCGTTTTGCGGATGACATTGATGGATTGGCTGGAGAGGAACAAGAACTTGAGCAGCTGGTACAGAGGCTTGACACCACCTTCAAAGCTTATGGAATGGAAATAAGTGCAGAGAAGACCAAAATGATGACCAACAACACCAATGGCATCAACACGGACATCAAAGTCCAAGACCAATCCCTCAACACAGTGCATAGCTTCAAATATTTAGGAGCCATTGTATCAAACAATGGGTCCCGACAGGAAGTCCTCTCCAGAATCGCACAAACAACTGCTGCCCTGACAAGGTTGAAGCTATTTGGAAAGACAGGACCATCAGTCTACATTCCAAAGTAAGACTGCTGCGCTCCCTTGTCATCTCCATCTTCCTATATACTTGCGAAGCATGGACCCTCACAGCAGATCTCCAACGAAGAATACAAAGCATGGAGATGAGGTGCTACAGAAGACCTCTGGGCATTTCCTATACCCAACACATCACCAACGACGAAGTCCGACAGACCATCACACAAGCCATTGGACAACACGATGACCTGCTCACAGTGGTGAAGAAACAGAAACTCCGATGGTATGGCCACGTCACCAGATCATCAGGTCTTGCAAAGACTATTCTGCAAGGCACAGTGCAAGGATGTAGAAGAAGAGGGAGACCGAAAAAGAGGTGGGAGGACAACATTCGAGAATAGACTGGTTTGACACTGAGCGAAGCCATCAGGGCTGCTGAGGACAGAGAAAGATGGAGTATGCTGGTTAAACGATCATCTGTGGTGCCCCTACGACCTCAGGGTTACGGGACAGGATAGGATAGGATAGAATAGTTTGTTTGTTTGTTTCAACACCTCGTGGAAGTTGACGCGTAGGCGGAAGATCCACAGGATCCTTCATGGTGGGCAGGAAAGTACATGAAGAAAACTCTTTTTCAAAAAGCCGAACACGTCCTTGGCTGACTGAAATTTCGTCATCTTTTTCACAGGAAAATAATATTGCACAGCAGCAATAACATGGATTCTCACTGGTCCACTTCATCTTAAGGCACTTTCTCATTGGTCGGGAGGACTTACTTTTCTTTGTCGGATTATTGTAGAAGATGACGTCATCATGCAAACTCGAGCATCAGTCAGAGTATCGCCGAAACAAAATCGCAGGGGACTTGCTTGGTTTTATTAGTTTATTCCCCCACTTAAATGTTTTTTAACAAGGACTTACTCTATGATATCTCCAAATCTAAACATAGTTCGGATTTGATTTTTACAGGTAAGATGCGTCATTCTCTTGCAAGTTTGATGGCGCAAAAAACTCATTTTCGACCTTAGGTGGACTTACTCGGTTTTGTCAAATCACGGCAGAATCTTTATTTTATACAACACATAAAACTTTCCCATGACATTTTCTTCTTTGGTTTATTATTCTTATTATTTTTGTTCAGTATAAATAATGTGTAAAATCTCTATATAAGGCAACAATCTTCAATATTAGCTAGTACATTTATCTTTTACTGGTTACTGTTGTAATTTACACTGGGGAAAAATGTGAATGTAATTAACACAATTCATGACAATCATAACATTTGAAAAACAGTATCTGATCAAATATGTTGGCGCTGATCATGCTGCTTTGATCAACAATCAGTACGTCAGATTTATTAACTTATTGCACAAGTCTAGTTTTGAACGTACAACCGAGTTGACCTCCTCTCTAGAGTATGTCCCATCCACTATGCCTGCCCAGCGATGCAAAGTTTCGCCATTGTGAAACTTGAGTTGTGGCGATCACAGTTGAAGCAGTACAGTAAAACCTCCGTTTTGAGACCCTCTCTTAAACGACTTCCTCCAACATACGACCGGAAAAAAATTCACCGATGCTTTGTACTATATAAACGACCTCTCTTAAACGACTACCTCTAAAACGCGACTTGCGACCTTCAAATAATTAAATTTTACGACCTAGCATCTGAAAAATTCAGATTCCAAAGCAATACTATATTTGTGTGCTTGAAGAAAACAGTTTCGTTTACAACTTTTAACAGCAGACGATGCACTAAAGCAGCTTGAAATACTCTAAGAAGCTGACCAGATTTGCCCTGAGCAGGGGCGTGTCAGATCTTGCCGACACCATGTCTGGTGTTCAAAGTGACATACTAAGAGAACATGCACTGGGGGATCATGCAAACAAACAGAAATAACCGCTTTCTTTTAAAAAAAAACAAAACAAAAAACAACTATTCAATGATTGAATAAAAATAATTACAACAATATTAATGGGGTTATTTTATAAATAGTTATAACTCCAAACATGCACTCAGCACTTACATACACTTTTAAACAACTATCATACCAACATTGCTTTTTTATTTTGTAAATAATGAGGAACAGGAAGATATTGACTGTATTGGTTGTGAGACAGAGTTTAATCTGTGTTTCTGAAAGATGGTACATGGTTAATGGTATGTGTACTTTTTGTACATATATTTATTTTACTTAATTAATTTTCTAAAGGTCTTTTTCGAAAATGTCCTACCTACTTTTTAAGACCCCTCCAATTTAAGACCTCGTTTTAATGGCAATTTAAAGGTCGTAAAACGGAGGTTTTACTGTGTTACACTCTATCGATGTTGGTGGTTTTCTATCAGTAGTTGATTCAGCCCCAATGCTGAAGTACTGATGAGTGTAGCCCAGATTCGTTTATCCACGCAACCCGTTCAAACATCAACAAGTCACGAGTCGTCGTATGTAGTTTTCCGCTTTTATTCAGCACACATCAACAACTGCATACAATCGCCTTTTCACTCTCAACTTTTTACTTTCAACACTACTATCAACTCTCTCTAAAAAAACACCCTATGAAACAGTGCGGCACTATATATATATACTCTCTCTAAACTCCAGAAAGAGCGAGAATACCCCCCACGTGACACACCTCAACCAATCAGAAGTAATTTCATCATCACTGTCTCACGTCATACAACCTTATTTGGGATGGAAGCGTCTCGTGGTTACCACTAGAACTATCCATACACTTCGATCGATAGTAAACCACTGATTCGAGAAAATTCTCAAATAATATCGACCAACTAAAAACACAAACTTTATACAAAGCTTCTTCTAATAACAACGCAAAATCAAATCAAAGATAAATACACTCTATTATTGAATACTTTGCAAAGCGAAACGATTGGATTTATCGTGCGCGTTTCAGACATACTATCCTTCGCGTTTCAACGTAACATACTGTATCGCTAACAGCAACGCTCTTGCCCAGTACACTCAGTCTATTGCACTTTCTCGCACGAGAAATGTTTTGACTCTGCCTGCTTGACGTTGTGCCCAGAAACTTTCAGATCGAAGGCCTTTTCCTGATACGTTGTAAAATCAGCCATGAAGTTCTTCGCAGTTTAAACAAAAAAGGAGTAATTTCTCTTTATACCTCTCAGCCTCACTGTAATATTTGCCGTCTTATATTGTACTTCCGTCCAGTGATCGTTAAAAAGGTAATTATTTGGACAATTTTGCCGAAATTGAATGGATTTGAAAATAGACAGAGCATATTTATTACTGTATATTTTTGAGTGAATCACTGCTGAAATGAATGAGTTGCCTCTTTGGGGAGAAATCTTCTAGTTTGTTCATACAAATTTGAAAACTGCGACCACCCGTGATTTTCTACTCAGCCAGATTAAGACCTCGTATTACAGATATCCCAGAGAAGGAAGACACGTTACTGGCCTAAGCGCTCGCGTGTCCAGATACAAAGTACAAGCGCATGTGGGCTTAATCACGCGGCGGCTTAAACCGGTCACGTAGCGGCTAAGCCTTCAGAAAATAGAAAACAAGCGCACCCAATTATAGCTTTATAACCAACACGTGAGAATATGGGGCGCCATGTGTCCATTTATTCTATGTAGTCATTCTATACATAGAAAGCATTCTATGCACATAGAAAGCATTCTATGCACATAGAAAGCATTCTATGCACATAGAAAGCATTCTATGCACGCAAAAAGCATTCTTTATTTCAAATTGAATTTATTTAAAATGAAATAAATTAGTTATTCATAGAATAAAATTCTATAATACAGTATAAAATTCTGTGCAAAGAAAAAATTCTATGTATAAAATAACATTCTATATTAAAGAATGCAATTCTTTATATTGAAAAAAATTCTATGTACATAATAAAATTTTATGTATAGAAAAACATTCTATAATATAAATTAAAATTCTATGTATGTAATAAAATTCTATATTTTAGACTGCAATTGTATGCTTAGAGTTAGGTTCAATAACATAAAATGACATTTTTTTAAACATAGAATGGATTAGGTAACATAGAATAAATTCTATAGCATAGAATGAATTCTATGTGCATAGAATGAATTCTTTAACATAAAATGAATTCTTTAACATGGAATAAATTCTATGACATAAAATGAATTCTATGTGCATAGAATAAATTGTATAACATAGAATGGATTCTATAATAAAAAATGAATTTTACAGCATAGAATGAATTCTATAGCATAGAATGAATTCTGTAACATAGAATACATTCTATGTCATAGAATTCATTCTATGTCATAGAATGAATTCTATGTCATAGAATGAATTCTATGCTATAAAATTCATTGTATGCATATAGAATTCATTCTTTATTATAGAATTCATTCTATGTTATACAATTTATTCTATGCACATAGAATTCATTTTATGTCATATAATTTATTTTATTTTAAAGAATTCATTCTATGTTATAGAATGAATTCTATGAGTATAGAATTCATTCTATGTCTGCAATTTATTTTATGTTAAAGAATTTATTCTATGTTATAGAATTCATTCTTTGTAATAGAATTCATTCTATGTTATAGAATATAATTCTATGCATACAAGTGCATTCTATAATATAGAATTGTATTACATACATAGAACCTTATTCTCTATAATAAATTGTTATTCTATACATAGAATTTTATTATGGACATAGAATTTTACACTATATTATAGAATGTTATTCTATACAAAGAATTTTATTCTATGACTTACAATATTGGTTTCTTTTTTATAAATGGAATTTCAACTAATGAATGCTTTTTGTGTGCATAGAATGCTTTCTATGTGCATAGAATATATTCTATGTATAGAATGATCACATAGAATAAATGGACACATGGCGCCCCATAGAGAAGGGTTATCGCTGTGGTGCTGGGATGAAAAGAACTAACTTACTATTGGTCATATCGCCCAGACTCTTTGTAGTTCATGATATAGGCTCGATAAGACCTGAACTCCAGTTCTGCAAATCTATCAGCCAGATCGTCCTGCAACACAAAATAATATGTAAAGGTAACAAGGATCTTTGTGTGCGGGTGTGAAAGCAGTTTTTTTTAAATATACTCGAGCAGCAATCACTTCTAAGGGTGTGGTCAATGTAACGGGATTATATAAAATGTCTGACCAAACGCATAAAGTCTTCCCACGAGAAACATTGGATTGCAAGCAAGAGTATGCAGACCGTGGTAATATTGAATCAGAACCCAGCAGAGTTTCCTGCAGACAACTGACACTAGGTCGGTTTTTAACATGCAGGAGCAACTACTCGTAGTTGGCTCTAAGGCCTCCAATGTTCCATTGTATTAGAATAAACATGATAGTTAGAAATAAAAACAATACTGGCCTACACTGAATGTTTATTTACCTTTTTTTAGAGAGAGATGAAGATGGGTGTGATGAGGTCAGAGGCAGGACGTCCATATCCACCGATTCCACCTCAAGTGGGGAAAATCGGTTAAGAGTGTTTGCCAGTTCTGCACCCTGTCCTGTTCTGATGACAGGGGCCTCGACTTATCGTTATCTCCTTTCTTCCTGGGTGCCGGGATTTTATGTATAAATAGTGTCCCCACTTTGTGGAAATCTAGTGCTTTAAATTACCACTGTTTCTGTCATTCTCATATCTTCTTTTCCTTTCCTAATCTGTTCTATATACCTGTTATCTTCTTCGCCAGACCCGTCACCTACCTTTTGTCTTGAAAACTCTCCCCAAATCCCTCATCTGTTTATGGGGTCTGTTGGGTCAGTTTGGGGACCATGGACGCTTTCTGCCAAATAGTCAATTGTGCTTTCTGTGGTATTTTTTAAAATTATTTAGCAATGTAGGCATTTTATATGTATGTATTTTGTTAATATTTTATAATGATGTTTAAATTCTGTTTTTGTTTTTGTAAACGGGGGTTCGATAAATTAGAGTATAGCCTCAACGTCCCAAGCGTGGGATGCCTTAATTATAAAGTGACCGCCTGGTGGAGTGCCTTCAGTGTTACCACTAGGGTTGTTTCGGCTGTGTGTGTGTGTGCGTGTGTGTGTGTTTGTGTGGTAGCTTTCATCCCTCTTGCTCCCCACCCATTACGGAGTCCAACAAGGGAAATCCAGCAGAACCACACCAGGGATATAAACAGAAGCCAGTATAGTCTGCCACTAACACACTAAAACCCCGTTTGACCCATGAACTGCAGCCTTCTAGCAAGAGCTAGGGCAATACGCGACTAGCCGTTGGTTGACGCGGGCCACGCCAGCCTCCCCGTCTAGGAAAAGTCCGGGCCAAAGGGGTATGTTGGTTTGAAGGACCACAGTCCTTCAGTGACCTCAACCACCAGACACTGGTCGGCCTTCATGGCAAACGAAGAGAGTCTAAAGAAGGCCACAGAGAAACACAGTAAAAAGGGATTGATTAAAAAAAATACAGGTGAATGCCATTTATACCCAGAAGAAAGCGCCGATTGTTGAACTGAACTCACAAAATGCAAGCCTTACGCGTGCAAATCACTTTTTAAATGTTGAAAATTTTGCTTTATTAGCAAGACAACAGTAAATTAGGGTCATTTTTGTTGTAAAAATTGGGTTTGTTTTTCAACTCAGTGCAGAAAGTTCAAAACTCACACATGTGATTACTTGTCAGAATAAGATTGTCTTGAATGTTACTGTACAGGATAAGTTTTGAAATAAGCAATATAAGCGATATTATTGATAGCAGCAAAAAAATAATTAAACTAAATGAAATATGAGAGTGGCCCTTCAATTATTTTGAGTAGTATAGTTCATGTAAGCACAAAATTATCACTACATATGTACCAGAAATCATAGGCTTAAAGTTCACTTTGAGAACTTCCACGCCAAGTCATTAGATTAAACACTCATCTTCCTCGGATTGATCTTTTTAAGTCTAGTTTAATGTATTCAGGTAGCAGTCTTTAGAATTCTCTTCCAAACTTCCTGAGACAAACTACCAACATGAATACTTCAAATATTTAGGAGCCATTGTGTCAGACAATGGGTCTCGACAGGAAGTCCTCTCCAGGATCGCACAAACAACTGCTGCCCTGACAAGGTTGAAGCCCATTTGGAAAGACAGAACCATCAGTCTACATTCCAAAGTAAGACTGCTGCGATCTCTGGTCATCTCCATCTTCCTATATGCTTGCGAAGCATGGACCCTCACAGCAGATCTCCAACGAAGAATACAAAGCATGGAGATGAGGTGCTACAGAAGACTTCTGTGCATTTCCTATACCCAACACATCACCAACGTTGAAGTCCAACAGACCATCACACAAGCCATTGGACAACACGATGACCTGCTCACAGTGGTGAAGAAACGGAAACTCCGATGGTATGGCCACGTCACCAGATCATCAGGCCTTGCAAAGACCATTCTGCAAGGCACAGTGCAAGGAGGTAGAAGAAGGGGGAGACCGAAAAAGAGGTGGGAGGACAACATTCGAGAATGGAC
>CM072514.1:487500-670000 GCA_036898135.1 Oncomelania hupensis | reverse complement strand
CTCGCAACTTCAGTTGATAATCTGCCTAACTTGATGTGTTGACGAAATCAATAAATGTGATGACGATGATGATGATGATGATGATGATGAGGATGAGGAGGAGGAGGAGGATGATGATGATGATGATGATGATGATGATGATGATGATGATGATGATGATGATGATGATGATGATGATGATGATGATTTTAATACTACTACTACTAATAATAATAGTAATAACAACAACAACGGTTATTAATATTTTCCATTTTTTAAATGGGTAGGGTTGCTGGTGATGTGTGTGTTTGTGTGCGAGCGTCCGTGCTTGTTTATGTGTATGTGAATGTGAATCTTTATGTGAGGGAACTCTGCACTCGTTAGGGTCCAGCACTTATTTATTTATTTATATAATTATTTTTTTTTTTATTTATGCTATGTATCTCACCCACACTCGTACGCAAATATCTGTAGGACATAAATAAATCGCATTACAATAATATTATACATGTAGAACCAATATTATTGTCAAAATAAATGCAGTTTCCGACTAATTCTAATGTTTTGAAACAGTCATTGTTTACTCGGCGCATAATTAATAATCAAAAGGATTAGAAAGTTTTGTTCCCCCATACAAGTTTTTCTACGTTTCTATAAATGCAACATTATGTGTAGTTTGTAAATTTTTAAGTTATTGTGTGTGCGATGTTAGCACCACAATGGAATTTTTATGTTAATATAAGAGTAATAAAGTATTCATATTCGTAAGATTGCGAAGTTTCGATGCAAGATAGGATGTATGTATGCATGTATGTATTGATGTATGTATGTATTATGTATGTATGTATGTATGTTTATATTTATGTATGTACTCTATGTACTGTATGTATCTATGTATGCATTTAATAGGCCACCCATTGAACAGGCGATATTGACTCTAGCTGAGCGTCAGAGATATATAAAGCACAGGCAGTGTGTAGGCCTAACCCCCTCAGCAGCCTCCGACACTCAGACTGGGTTCAGCATCGCTTTCGGACTGACTGCCTAAATAACCTTAGTAAAATCCCGATAGCGGCAAAAGGTGTCTTTAACGTCTATTTACATGTGTTGTGCTATTGGACAACATAATAAACCATAACGAAAATTTACATAAAATGAAGATAATTATACTAAAATCAATAAATATGTGAACGAAATTGTCTTCACTGTTATCTGGAAACGGGCCTAGCTCGCTGCTGTTGACGTTGTCCTCCATTGGCGCTGGTGTCGATGTTATTGTTGTTGTGGTTGTTGCCGTGGTCGTGCTTGGTCAACTGTTATCCGGAGCGTCTTGTGCTCTGCAGTAAAAAGGACCAAAAAAGAAAGTGCTGAGATCCTGTTGTTACGTTCAGACTCGCGCGATCGTGCGAGTGTGACGCGCGCGATAGATCTGTTTGTTTTATTTTGCAAAGCGTGCAATAATAGAGTGTATTTACCTTGATTTGATTTTGCGTTGTTGTTAGAAGAAGCTTTGTATAACGTTGATAATTTTAGTTGGTCGATATTATTTGAGAATTTTATAGAGTTGGTTGTTTACTATCGATCGAAGCTTTTTTTATTTTTATTTTTTTTTTAATTCATACAAACATGAGTTTTTTTTATGATATTCAAGTTTGTGCTGTTGGTGACTGAATCATAAAACAAAACTATTGCAGCATGCCAGAGTGCTAAATTGTATTCATAAATTAATATCCCCCATTGAATAGCGATTAGTGGGCTAAAGAGCGTTGGTTGTCAATTGAACAAATGGGAACTTGTGAAAATTTAACACTGCTTTGCATAATCATAATTATTGTCAAATTCAGTTCAATTTGTAAATATGTTATTGTTTCCTTTGGTTTGGTTTTCTTTGTTGTCTTTGTATGATTACTTACAAGGTGGGAGGAAGAGAGACAGACAGAAGAAGAGGTGGGAAGATAACATTGTAGAGTGGACAGGCCTGAGATTGAGTGATGCTTTAAGAGAGGCAGAAAACAGAGAAATGGAGAGAATTGATTGCCAAATCATCAGTGGTGCCCCCACGGTTCACAAGACTACGGGATAGGTGAGGTGGTGAAGGTGATGGTGGCTTTATTCTGCCATAGCGCACTAGTAATTGCCTTTGCGTGCCTGTTAATTTCTTATGTTTAGTATTTAATATATTTATATTTCCTTTTATACTGTTTATTATTATTATTATTATTATTATTATTATTATTATTATTATTATTATTATTATTATTATTAATATTATTATTATTATTATTATTATTATTATTATTATTATCACCGGACTTTAAATATCCTGTCGCTTATGTCCTAGGCGGGCCAGTTACATAAATACGACAATTTAGGCATTAAACAATGCGCGTAAGAATGCATTGTACGATGGCTACGTCACCCAATTTGCATAAATGTGGTTTTCCCATGGAGGTACAGGTAAAGTCTAAGTACATACCAAACTTCAACCAAATCCCTCCAGTGGTTTTGGAGAAAATAGGATTATTAATAAAAGAAAAACCACAACAACAACTTATGACTTCACCATGTTGACGTCACCCTATATGCATCATGTTTTTGTCATCTGGTAGGGTTCACTATTTTGTAACTAAATACCAAGTTTCAAAGAAATCCGACCATAAGTTTCAGAGAAAAGTACACAAAATAAATAACTAAATGAAAATTAAAATATTACGTCACCACGATGACGTCACTCGATATACAAGGTTTTGACGAAGGCTCATCGCATCGTTACACTCAAGTTACATACAACTTGTAAAAGAAATGTAAATAAATGTGACGTCATCATGATATATTCACTCGATTTGTATAGGCTGGGTTTTATGTTGGAGGCATAGGGAAAGTCTAAGTATATCCCAAACTTGAACCAAATCCCTCCAGTAGCTTGGGAGAATCTAGGATTAAAGAAAACAACAATTCATGACGTAACCATGTTCACATCACACGATGACGTCACTCAATATACCATAGTTTTGTTTAAGGATCAAAGCATCGGTATATTCTAATTACATACGAAAAAGAGTCAAGTTATTAAAATGTTCTTTAAATAATGATGTCAGAGTAATCTCTTTACTCAATTTGCATATGTTTGGTTGTACCTTGGAGGCACAGGTAAAGCCTAAGTGCATACCAAACTTGAACCAAATCCCTTCAGTGATTAGAATAGACCCAACGTTTCCCGACGTGTCGGAAGAGGCGACTAACGGGTGATGTCAGCACGGCATCACTGGGCGAAAGTCTTCTACACAGAAGTCACCGGCCAGGACGGAGGAACCTCATGTTACTACAGGTTCAACGACCACGTGCTCTGGGCCAAGGCGAGCCACACTGTATTCGTGGATATCGGCTGTGGCCAACAGTCTGGAAAGGATTGGGCCCTGCCAGGTCTTTCTTGCCCAAGACACACTGCATGATGAATAAAACCATTTACTCCATACCGGATCGGTCGTCGACCGGATCAACAAAGACCGCCCCTTCCGTTGTGCTACTGATGGACAACTTAGCAAGATCTGCACCAGAAATAACATCGTCATAGGAACCTGGAATGTTAGGACCCTAAATGCGGAGGGAAAATTAGAACTGGCCCACGAGATGGACCACTATCGATGGAACGTTTTAGGGATCAGCGAACTGCGCTGGAAAGGCATAGGTGAAACAACGACCGACAAAGGCCACAAGCTTTATTTCAGCGGTAGAGATGACAGGCACGAACACGGAGTTGGATTCTCGGTCCACAAGAACATTCTAGCCACTGTCAAGGGTTGCCGCCCAGTCTCCAGTAGACTCATTACCATCCGTCTAAGAGCAGCCCCTTTTAACATCACCATCATCCAGGTCTATGCCCCAAAATCAGACTATGACGACAGTGAAGTGGAGGATTTCTATGAAAATCTACCGGCGGTCCTTGACCAAGTGCCGAAGAAGGACATAGTCATAGTGGAAGGCGACTGGAATGCCAAAGTTGGTCAAGATGCGCACCACAATTGGGGAGACACATGTGGACCACACTGCAACAACGAGACAAATGACAGGGGTCTGAGACTGTTGAAGTTTGCCAGTTACAACAATCTGATACTGGCAAACACGCTTGGTCTCCACAAAAAAAAAACGATGGACATGGCACAGTCCCGGCCGGGACCATCATAACCAGATCGACTACATCATGGTCAAGAAACGCTTCAGATCAAGCATCAACATTGGCAGGACACGCACTTTTCCAGGAGCAGACATCGGAAGTGACCACGATCTCGTGATGATGTCTTTCCGGCTTCACTTGAAGAGAGTAAACACAGCAAAGTGCACCAGACTGAAGTTCGACTTGGACAAACTGCAAGACCCGGAGGTGGCAGAAATATTTCAGGCCACAATTGGAGGGAAATTTGCACCACTGCTCATTTTGGGAGCCGGTGAAGTAGATGTCAACACCATGATCTCCACCTTCAACTTAGCTGTGACAGATGCCGCCACGGAGATCCTTGGAAATCACCGGCCAAAGAAGAAGCTGTGGATCACACCTGAACTATTGGACCTGTGTGACAAAGAAAGAGAGATGAAAAAGAAAAAGAACACCTCACAGGGAGCTGATGCCTACCGAAAAATCAACAATGACATCCGAAAAGGCATGCGCACAGCAAAGGAGAACTGGACAGAAGATCAATGCCAAGAAATAGAGAACAGTCTGAACAAGAACAACAGCAAGAAGGCCTACCAGACTATGAAGCGGCTGACAAGTGTTAAACAGCCCAAAGTCTCCACGATCCAAAGCAAGTCTGGCATATGCCTTACAGAAGAACAAGAAGTCTTGGACAGATGGACAGAGTACTGCTCTCACCTTTACAACCACACACCAAACGGAGACCCATCAGTTCTAGCATGTCCAGAGAACAGAGAAGAAGAAGAAAACCTCCCAATTCTCCGAGAAGAAGTTGAGGCAGCAGTGCAATCGCTGAAGAAGGGGAAGTAAGCGGAAGTGGAAAACATACCCACGGAACTGCTTCAAGCAGGAGGAGAAGCGATGATTGATGCCCTCACCATTATCTGTAACAAGATCTGGCAGAGTGGGGAGTGGCCTACACCATGGACCCAGTCGCTTGTCATCACTCTTCCCAAAAAAGGTAACCTTCAGGAATGTGATCACCCTCAGCCTCATCAGCCACCCCAGCAAGGTCCTCCTTAAAATAATACTCAACAGGTTGAAACCCCAAGCTGAACAAATCATAGTTGAGGAGCAAGCAGGATTCAGGGCAGGGCGAAGTACCACTGAACACATTTTCAACCTTAGAATAATCTGCGAGAAATACCTACAGCACCAACAACATCTATATCATGTGTTCATAGACTTCAAAAAGGCGTTTGACCGAGTCTGGCATGCAGCTCTATGGGCAACCATCAGAGTGTACAACATCAGCCCTAAAATTATTAAAGTCATCAAAAGCCTGTATGACAAGGCTACCAGTGCAGTCCTCCACAACAGCGCCATCGGAAACTGGTTCAGAACAACAATCGGTGTGCGTCATGGATGCCTACTCTCTCCAACACTCTTCAACATCTTCCTAGAGCGCATCATGTCAGATGCCCTTGCAGATCACGAAGGCAAAGTCAACATAGGGGGAAGAGCAATCTCCAACCTTCGTTTTGCGGATGACATTGATGAATTGGCTGGAGAGGAACAAGAACTTGAACAGCTGGTACAGAGGCTTGACACCATCTCCAGAACCTATGGAATGGAAATAAGTGCAGAGAAGACCAAAATGATGACCAACAACACCAATGGCATCAACACGGACATCAAAGTCCAAGGCCAATCCCTCAACACGGTGTATAGCTTCAAATACTTAGGAGCCATTGTATCAGACAATGTGTCCCAACAGGAAGTCCTCTCCAGGATCGCATTAACAACTGCTGCCCTGGCGAGGTTGATGTCAATTTGCAAAGACAGCACCATCAGTCTACATTCCAAGGTAAGGCTGCTGCGCTCCCTGGTCATTTCCGTCTTCCTATATGCTTGCAAAACATGGACCCTCACAGCAGATCTCCAACGAAGAATACAAAGCATGGAGATGAGGTGCTACAGAAGACTTCTGGGCATTTCCTATACCCAGCATTGGACAACACGATGACCTGCTCACAGTGGTGAAAAAACCAGAAACTCCGATGGTATGGCCACGTCACCAGATCATCAGGTCTTGCAAAGACCATCCTGCAAGGCATAGTGCAAGGAGGTAGAAGAAGAGGGAGACCGAAAAAGAGGTGGGAGGACAACATTCGAGAATGGACTGGTTTGACACTGAGCGAAACAATCAGGGTTGCTGAGGACAGGGAAAGATGGAGTACGATGGTTAAACGATCATGTATCCCCGTTGGGGTGCCGGGGGTTTCAGTATAAATAGTATCCCCACTTTCTGTAAATTTAGTGCTTTAAATTCCCACTATCGCTGCCTTTCTCATTTGTTCTTTCTCATTCCTGCTCTGTTCTATCAATCTGCTATAGCGCTGTTGCAAAACTAGTGCAGATAGAGTTATCCGTCCCTGCCTTCACCTATGCCAAGGACACCGGCTAGTTCCGGTTGAGTATTAAGCATGGCCGCACGTAGACGGAAGACTTGTGGCGGAGAAAAACAGTATTGCGTTTGCTGTCCTAATTTCGCAGGAAAAGTAATTGAAGGGCGCATTGTCAAGTTACACACATTACCAGCTAACAAAACACTGAAACGACTGTGGGAACAACGTTTGCGACTGATTCGGAAAGATTACAACAATGTAAAATAAGATTCAAGATTCAAGATTATTTATTGTCCAAACACAAGGCATGGATATTTGTTTAGCAGTGCAATAAGGAAGGAGATAACAACATCAAAATTATTACAAACATGGACATACAATATTGATACATTTGATATACTATCAAAAACAACTTCCATACCAAAATACAAATCTATAAACACTAACACACATGCATAAACAGATAACCAGCCACATACCCATGCGTACACATTTAACACACAGATAATTATTCCACAGTATATAAGTCAGAGTCTCCTCTCTGAAAATCCTTACGGGAAGAGAGGGGACTATAAACTGATAAACATAACATAACATAACACACAGTATATGTATACACAACTACAACACTCACCCATTCTTCCATGCCTTAGATCCATCCTAGATCATAATAATAATAATAATAATAATAATAATAATAATAATAATAATAATAATAATAATAATAATAATAATCATTATAATAATAAGAGTAATAATACCAAATAATCATCATAATATTAATAATAATCGTAATCCTATCCTATCCTATCCTGTCCCATAACCCGAAGGTCGTAGGGGCACCACAGATGATCGTTTAACCAGCATACTCCATCTTTCTCTGTCCTCAGCAGCCCTCATGGCTTCGCTCAGTGTCAAACCAGTCCATTCTCGAATGTTGTCCTCCCACCTCTTTTTCGGTCTCCCCCTTCTTCTACCTCCTTGTACTGTGCCTTGCAGAATGGTTTTTGCAAGGCCTGATGATCTGGTGACGTGGCCATACCATCGGAGTTTCCGTTTCTTTACCACTGTGAGCAGGTCATCGTGTTGTCCAATGGCTTGTGTGATGGTCTGTCGGACTTCGTCGTTGGTGATGTGTTGGGTATAGGAAATGCACAGAAGTCTTCTGTAGCACCTCATCTCCATGCTTTGTATTCTTCGTTGGAGATCTGCTGTGAGGGTCCATGCTTCGCAAGCATATAGGAAGATGGAGATGACCAGAGAGCGCAGCAGTCTTACTTTGGAATGTAGACTGTAATCGTAATCATTAGAGTAATTAATAATTATAAAAATAATAATAATAACAATGCAACTACAACTAATAATAATAATACAACAGCAGCACCAACAGCCAACTAATAATTAATATATGGTAATAATGATAATAATAATAACAATACTACTACAACTAATAACAATAACAACTGAAAGACTGAAAATAATAAGACATAATTGCAGTTGCTTCACTGAATTAAAAACAAAAATTATTCTACTGTATAATAATGTTATCTTCTAGATAAACTGCAAAATTAAAATTTCTCAATTAAAAAATTAAAGCAAAGAAAAAGAAAGAGACTTCGAATTTCTCGTGAATGTAGGTCACTGACAAACGAAGACAGACCATCACACAAGTTATTGGACAACACGATGACCTGCTCACAGTGGTGAAGAAACGGAAACTCCGATGGTATGGCCACGTCACCAGATCATCAGGCCTTGCAAAGACCATTCTGCAAGGCACAGTGCAAGGAGGTAGAAGAAGGGGGAGACCGAAAAAGAGGTGGGAGGACAACATTCGAGAATGGACTGGTTTGACACTGAGCGAAGCCATGAGGGCTGCTGAGGACAGAGAAAGATGGAGTATGCTGGTTAAGCGATCATCTGTGGTGCCCCTACGACCTTCGGGTTATGGGACAGGATAGGATATAGGACAAACGAATTAGGCCTACTGAACAAACAAATCAGCAATCAATGTTTAGGCAAGCAGCCATCCTGAGTAAAATTTGAACGATTGTACAAGAGAAATATAATTTATATAACCCTCCATCTTTCTTGCTTCAACCGGAACTAGCCGAACCCAAGGGCCGCAACCGATCCGCCACTTTCGCTTTCATTATGAAACAGCGCTATACTATCTTCTTTTTAGCTAGACCAGTCACTTACATTTTTTCTTGATAACTCTTCCGGGACAAGACTCCTTATTTGTGTGTGAGGTCTGTTGGATCAGCTTGGGAATATTGGACGCTTTCTGCCAGGTGGTAACTAGGGCTTCCTATGATATTATTTAGCAATGTAGGCATTTTATATGTATGTGTTTTGTTTGATAATTTATAATGATGTTTGTATTCTATTTTGTTTTTGTAAATAGGGGTTCGATAAATTAGAGTATAGCCTCAGCGTCCCCTGCGTGGGATGTCTTTATTGTAAAGTGACTGGCTGGTGGAGAGCATTCAGTTTTACCACTAGGGTTGTTTCAGCAGATCTTTTATGCGGATCGGGGGTTGTCCGGTCCTGATTTAGCTCGGAAGAGTCCGCTGGACCTAAAGCAATAATCATGTACTGTAATGTAAACGATCATGTGCGGTGCCCCTACGACCTCCGAGTTACGGGATAGGGTAGGATAGCTTAAGAGAAAATAGGATTAGTAAAAATAACATTTGAAAAAAAACACACCCCACATTATGACGTCACCATGGATGTGTCAACCGATTGCATACAATCTTTTGTCATCTGGTAGAGTTCACTATTTCAAAACTAAATATTAAGTTTCTACGAAATCCGCCCATTAGTTACAGAGAACAGTGCGCAAAAGTCATCTCCGGACAGACGGACAGACGCCAAAATGGTTGTGGTTAAAGCTCGGGAATTAACAGCAACAACAAACACAAAAACAACAACAAACACAACTACAACAACAACAAAATATGTTCACAATGAAAACTTTTCAAACTAACTGTCCAAATGGAGAAATCATTATTGCTTTAGCTAAATCAACGCACAATTCCAAGCTAATTTGGTTAATAGGAGTTAAGGATAAAATTGTTTCAGTCAAATAATATACATACCTCAGAGGAATATTAGGATGATTTGCACAAGCAATTTATGTTGCTGCAATAATGAGTTCTTATAGAAGACCTTGTGGCTGCTACTAAGGTTATGTAGGCAGTCTGCTCGAAAGCGACGCTGGATCCAATCTGAATGTCGGAGGCTGAGGAAGTCAAACGGCTATAAAGAGCCTGGGTTTGACAGATCTGTGAAGGTCTCAAGGTCGCCTGTTTCGCGGAAACTGGACTAATAAACAAAAAATATCAATACACGCCAGTAAGGTGATACATTGACAGCTGTTGACAAATGTGCGTCATTGCGTAATTTGTGTAAAACAAATCGATACGCGCAAGATTGATCGGAAGGTCATTCTGCAAATCATTGTCTCCAGCAGTTACATTCAAATTGGGCGTCTACAAATACATGCACATGCACACACGCAGACACACACACACAAAAAAAAAGACACACACACACACACACATGCACACAAATGCACAAGCAATGTCCTCCACAGTTAGTCGATCATTGCTTAAAGGGATTCAAATCACACTTTGCACTGTCAAATTCCCAATCAATATTCTCCTCTTCCCTCAGCAAAAATATATACAACTTATATATTGTTGTTACTTGTATATATTTTTGCTGAGGGAAGAGGAGAATATTGACTGTGAATTTGACTGTGCAGTGTTCTCTCTCTCTCTCTCTCTCTCTCTCTCTCTCTCTCTCTCTCTCTATATATATATATATATATATATATATATAGAGAGAGAGAGAGAGAGAGAGAGAGGGGGGGGGGGGAGAGACACGCGACACTAGCATTAGATAGATAGATAGATAGATAGATAGATATAGATAGATAGATAGATAGATAGATAGATAGATAGATAGATAGATAGATAGATAGATAGATAGATAGATAGATAGATAGATAGATAGATAGATAGATAGATAGATAGATAGATAGATAGATAGATAGATAGATAGATAGATAGATAGATAGATAGATAGATAGATAGATAGATAGATAGATAGATAGATAGATAGATAGATAGATAGATAGATAGATAGATAGATAGATAGATAGATAGATAGAAATTGTGCAGAGGACATTTTTACCAAGGAAATTCAAGGGAGAAGCGTGCACTCAGGCTTTGCCAATCAGTGACAGTGTACATAGTGTGAAGTGTGTACACGGCATGATATAACACATTGTGTGTTTAATTATTATTGTGTATATATTATATATGTGTGTGTTAATTTAGAACAAGGTGAGAGAGTGATTTTTATTCTTTATGCCAATGTTTTGATTGTATATGTTTTAGATTCGCTTTATATATTTTCTTTGGTTTCATTCTTTTGTTTCTTAATTGGGTTTTTTAATGGCTTGTTTATTTGAATAAATGTATATTTGTATATTTTACACCTTATTTTGCTAGTTAAGTTTCTTAGTTTAATTTAGTGGGAGAAAGGACGCTCGCGTACGCACCACCCACCCCCAAATACTCCATCACTCATTGCTTGAAGAAAAAAATCACCTACTTTAACACCTTAAGGAGAAAGTAGAACTGACAACAAAACAAAACCAAAATAAAAACACACCGCACACTCTAGAATAAATAATATGAAGCAACTATATGTGGAGCTGATGGACAGCCACAGCATGCCGAGGCCAGTCTTATGCTGTGCAAGGCCCATAAGTGGCTGCAGCAGCAAGGGACATAAAAAATGACGTCGCCTAACAGATGACACTGGAATTGAAGAAAGGAGAGGTGGGGGTTGGGGATGGGTGAGGGGGGGGGCGGCGGATGAGAGTTGAGACGGAGTGGCTGTGTGGTTTAAATGCCACGTGACAGCAGGTTGCTGTCCGAGGGGTCAGTAGTGCTGGCTTCTTTGGCGGAGAGGTCGTTCCAGTCCCTGATGGGGCTGCGTGGTGTGGTGCCGCTGAAGCACTGAATAGCTCAGTATACTGCAGTCCATGCGGACAGCATAGCTGAGGACAGCCGAGGTTTACGGTGGTCGCCCTGCCCTCGTCCCTGCGCAGTGTGTTCGGACAATCATTCAATCAAGTCGTCAACATTGGTGCGTAACCTGCAAGATTTTTATTTTATTTTATTTTTTATTTACTTTTGTCACCGCCACGACCCCGTCCAAGCAGACGACACAAACAAACACCTTACACACGCAGACAGGATGACGATTTCCAACAGACGTGAAGTGATGAATAACACAACGAGTATATATACAACTTCCAAACTATTTATTCATTCAAGCCACACACTCATACACATACAACATTTACACATGAAAAGAAAATAATGATGATGAACAATCAATGGTACAATGAAATGACACGTCAGTGTGATGATCGATGGTTGCTAGCCAACCCAGTCCGCATAACGAATCGTGCGTAGCCAACGTCCGTTCGCACGTACTAATACAAGAGGGGGGTCAAGTGCATAGGAGGAGGACAACACAGAAAGAGCCAACCTGACTGGGTGTAGTCCTCAGTGCCTCCTTGCAGCATGGCGGTCCACGAAGCCCCGCTGTTAGTATCCTCCCCTGCTTGATGCTGTAGTCGTTGCACGTGCCGCTGTTGACGACGATACGTGGCGACGTCCTCGCTTCGACTCGCCACTGACGGCGATGATGATGATGATGACGGTGCTACAGTAGTCACGGCCGTCCTGCGGTACACCTCTGGACAGCTTCCACGTGACATCTAGGCCAGGCTCCCACTATCCACGTCACCGATCACCAACGGAAGTGGTGGGGTTGAAGGAGGATGACGATGTAGATGATGGTGAGGTTGTGAGGACAAAATGACGATAACGCAGACAACAAGGATGGCGATGATGATACGGTCGATCCATTCGATCGAATGCTGTCGAACGATGTCGCACGACGTCGAACCTGTAACACGCTTGTTGCATTGTTAATATCCTGCTTGCTCATCCATGTCCCCCTCCCTCTGCACACACTCTTCCCCCCCTCTCACTCTCAACTTCCTTTCGATGCCCGAGGGGACACAACTGCTGTCCGTTTCCCCACCCTCGACTCTCTCCTCGCTTACTTCCCTTTGCTATTGTCATTGTCTCTCTCCCAATGTAACATCCCGGTAATAACACAATGAAATTATACAATGCAATGAAATCATGAGCATAGCTGCAAATGAATACATATAACCATCATCATATTATCCACATCAGGCAACCACAACAACAACAGCAACCACTCACATCCTCACTTTCCTTCTCACCTCCATTCTCCTTCACCCGCTCACCTTCCTTCCCTCTGCCTTTCCACAGTGCAACCACTCTCACTCTCACCTCCATTCACACACACCCCATAGCCGGCGCTGGGCTCTCGGACAGTAGGGAAAGTAACACCAACTACACTTACCCAGCCGGTTCGAAATGTAGTCGCTACCCGTAGCCCCTTTCCACACTCCTACGAGTAACTTCCGTATAGGGTAATCCGTAGTGCGTAGTTTTCCTAGCGGACACTACCTCAACGCTAACTACCACACTAACACACTTTGCTTTTCTATAATAATTATTATACTCCACTTTGAGTACCACCACCATAGAAACCAGCAAACGTTCAACTAGTATTTCCCAGACCGGTTAGTATAACCCGTTTAGTAACAGTCCAACCCTACACCACAGAAACAGAGCACTAGACCACACGTCCTTTTTCCAGCTCCCTCAAATACGTTCTGCCAAGTAGTGAGTACTTTTCCCAACTCGCTAACCACTGCGCAATGCGCTCGCACGTTCCGCACGCTCTCGGCTATCGCAATCAACACATCGCAACTTGCAATTACCTACCCCTAACTGCTTCCACTCTTCCACCACAGATTGCCCTGTGACAACTTTATTGTCATTTTTTCATAGGGAAATTCTGGGCCGCCTCCCCTGAGGAAAGCGTAGTCGCAGCCTGTGGCGCGCCCAAGCCCAACCTACCTAACATTTGTTGTGATTTTGAAATTTTGATTTGAAAGATGGTTTTATTGTTGTTGTTTGTGGTGGTGGTGATTATGATGATGAGGAGGAGGAGGAAGAGGGTGATAATGATGATAATAAGTGTGGAACCAGAAAAACGTAAGAGATAGGGGAGGCTTGGATCAGGAGGAGGATGAGGAGGAGGGAGAGAGGGAGAGCGAGAGAGAGAGCAAGAGAGGGAGATGGAGAGAGTGGGAGAGGGAGAGCGAGAGAGAGAAAAAAAACGAGAGAGAGAGCGAGCAAGAGAGAATGCGAGAAAGAGAGGGAGAGGGAGCACAAAAGAAAGAGAGAGAGAGAGAGAGAGAGAGAGAGAGAGAGAGAGAGAGAGAGAGAGAGAGAGAGAGAGAGTCTGAATATGACGTTTAGAAAGGACATGGATTTGCAGTCCAATCGATAGATCTATTCATTACTAGGAATGCGTTGATTTGTTTGTAGTTGGTTGCGTGCAGACACGCTAGTGTTGTCGCTGTGGCCAATGATTTGACTGATTGATTATTAATTGATTGATTGATTTGCGTTTTGTATATGTTAGTTTTCTGATAATTAGACCTGTTTATCAAACGGAGGTTGATATAATTAAGAGTTTACCGTCAATTTTCCGGAACTGATCGGAAAGTTGCACACCCTTTTCAACAAGGAAAATCCGAAATTCTGGGGGTCATATTAGGAGCATGTACAGTATGTCGATTCGCGCATCGTTTTGCGCATTCATAATTGTGTTATTACCAAAAGATACGGAATAAAATTTTAAGACAAATTTTGATATTTAGCATTAGGATTACAGTTAGTTAAAATTTGGATTAGGATTAGGTTTAGAGTTATGGCTAGTGTTAGGTTTAACTGTAATCGTAGGCCTAGACTAGACCTATTTTCACTATCAGAATTTCGGTATTTTCACCCTCTCTTTGTAGTTCTAAACATTTGCATGAAAGATGAACAAACCTGACGTAGCCTAACAAGAAACAAATGACGTCACAGTCATTGTTCTAAAATCTTCCATCTGTTACTACATGTATCTCCAGAAAAACTACCTCTGTCACTTCGCATTCTCTCTCTCTCTCTCTCTCTCTCTCTCTCTCTCTCTCTCTCTCTCTCTCTCTCTCTCTCTCTCTCTCTCTCTCTCTCTCTCTCTCTCTCTCTCTCTCTCTCTCCCCCCGCACTCCAGCATCTAAATTTACCTCATTTAGAACACGTCTCCTAACACACCATAAAAATTAAATACACAGTAATTGTTAATCCTGTTAATTGATATTAGCAACATTAATTTGATATCAATTGTTTGAAAATGATTTTATCTAATGACGACTTTGTTTATTTGTTATTGTTCCATGATGTGAATGTTATAACCTTGAGTTGTATTTAATAGTAATTGTTAAAGCCCCAAAGGCAAGATGTTAAAAAAACGCATCCAGCGCTTACTCTTTTACCCTTGCAAAATAAAATTATCTTATCTTATCTTATTTTATCTTATCTTATCTTAACTTATCTTATCTTATCTCCCCCTCTGTCTCTCCCCCTCAGTCTCTCTTTCCCTCTCTCTATCTCACCTCTCTCTCCCACCCCTCCTGCTCCTTTGTATAAGACTAAACATTGATTTTTAACGTCCATTCCATCCATTGACAATATGGCAGACGGGGATATACCCTCCAGGAAAGAAGAGATAAGGACCTAAATCAACACTGAGCCACATGAGCAATCATATTGCTGAGATGGACAGTGAAAATTGGCCACTTTTATCTTGCGCACCTAAACTTAGCTGCTTCTTTGTTTGTTGGTGTTGTTTATTATAATTATCACCTAACCTTAGCTGCTTCTTTGTTTGTTGGTGTTGTTTATTATAATTATCACCTAACCTTAGCTGCTTCTTTGTTTGTTGGTGTTGTTTATTATAATTATCACCTAACCTTAGCTGCTTCTTTGTTTGTTTGTTGGTGTGGTTCATTATAATTATCACATCGCACTTTTGTTCGAGAGGTTGAAACTAAGGCAATGGCATTGTGCCATTTACGAGGTCATAACCAAGGAACAAAGGTTCGTGTTCGCGACCAGGACAAAAACCTCTCACTCCAGTCACTAGGACACATAACCTGGGCACAGGTCGCACGTCATTCGCGAGTTCGTACCACGAGGTGACATTAAACCTGGGTGAAGGAGTCTTGACATTCTTGAGGTAATGACCTCGTTTAAGTCTTTAGGTCATCACCTGGGCAAAGGACGCAAGACTACGTCACGTCATTCGCGAGGTCGTAACCAGGACAAAGGTTTGAACCTATTAGTGAGGTTGTAACCTGGGTGAAGACCACGCTTCAATCAAAGTCCTAACTTGGTGAAAAGCTGTTTTTGTAAGATTATTACTATCAATCCATACTTAGGATGGACATCAATATGGTATGATTGTGTGTACAAAAAAACATTAACATAACATAAAGTCTGATTGGTTAACAAAAAATAAAAGTTTAAAAGCCCCAAGTTCAAGAATGTTTGTATTTTTGGCAAAACAGATTTCTCCTAGTATTTGACGTTTTTGTTTTTACATTAAACAATGATAAAGTGGGCTTTAGTTGCTCAAACCAACAGCCAAAGTTTGAATTCTCCATGTCTGTCTTGACAGGGGTTGATTTCCTCTAAGTTGAACGGTACATCAATACGGTAAAATACCGTCTAGTAGACATTCTTAGTGCTAGAGCGGTAGAGCGGCACTGCGCCACATCAATACGGTAAAAGTCCGTCTAGTAGACATTGTTAGTTCTAGAGCGGTAGAGCGGCCGTACCTATTAATAGCCACAAGAACTATTTATTGATTAAAAAAAAAAAAAAACAAAAAAAAAAACTTCACTTTGGAATGAGATTTTTGTTGTTGTTTTGTCAGTGAGGCAACACTCACTGTGCATTTTAAAGGGATCTGTGGCGGGGAGGTGGTCACAATGGGTCATTTTAAAGGGATCTTTCACGGGGACGTGTCAAAATGGGTCATTTTAAAGTATCTTTCACGTGAGGAAACCAAAGTAGTTTGGATTTGTCCCACAGCCGTAGGTTCAGTGGGAGAGCCTTTCGCCTGGCACACCTGTTGACCCAGGTTCCACTTCCGTGGTGGACAAGAAAAAATGTGGCCAATTTCACTGTCAGTATTTGCAGTATGATTGCTCTGGCGGTTCAGTGTTGATTTAGGTCCCTACCCTCTCTATCCTGGGATGGTTACTCCTGTCTGCCATATCGCCAATGGTGGGTGTAGACGTTAAACCTCAATGTTCATTCATGTGTGTGCGTGTGTATGTGTGTGTGTAGATTTCGCTGGACCTAAACCATTAACCATGTCATGTAATGTGTGTGTGGATATTGCTTTCTTTCTCACTCGTGATCAGATGCGTGTGAACCAAAAACGAATTATTTATTTTGCTTTTGAGTCTCACTTGTGACGACCGGCACTTTACAATATACTTATTATCCGTTGGTGATAACGCGTTTACGACCACTCAGTTACGTGGCTATACTTTCTGTGCTAGGTGTCAAAACTTAAGTCTTGCATTATATAATACATGCTAGACTAACATCGTCGATGAGCATTTTTAGTTGTTTTTTTATTCCTTTTTTTTTTTGATCTACCAGATTATATAACTCACTTTTCCAACACAATTATAAATGTGTACATTATAGTCCAGAATGCCTTGCCCACATCCTGGCCCAAAATGGGGCATCACGATATTATTCTAAATTATTTTATTACATTTGTTGTTGTTGCTATTATTGTAGTAGCAGTTGTTGTCGTCATTGTTGTTGTTGTCGTTGTTGTTATTGTTGTTGTTGTTGTTGTTGTTGTTCTTCTTCTTCTTCTTTCCCACCCTCTTCCCCTATTCTTCTTCTTCCTGGTCCTGATTTGGCTCGGAAGAGTCCGCTGGACCTAAAGCAATAATCATGTAATGTAATTCTTCTTCTTTTTTCTCCTTACGTCACCTCGCATTTCTTTTCGAGAGTTTGAACTCAGGTCCAAGACCTTATGTCATTAACGAGGTCGTACCCACGACAAAGAGTTCATGTTCTCCGCGAGGTCATAACCAGTGCAAAGACCTTTCACGTCTGCAGCCACAAAACACCCAACACTACGTCATTCACAGATCGTAACTAGGGCAAAATTGTCCACGCAATTAATCCAGCGATGATTTATTTTGAACTTTGTAAATAAATCGTTCTTATATCGCGCATTTTTTTTAGTTCTAGAGCTGCTCAAGGCGCTGGCTGATACAGGAAATTAATCAAGCCGCCCGAGGCGCTTTTGCTGCGGAGCTATCATTAAAATCAACATTGTTGTTATCAATAGGTGCATAAGCCAACGAATGGATTGATTTATATTAAAGAAGGTTATTTTTGTTATAGCGTTTTATCCTTGTAGAACAATAGTGATTGTTAATTTTAAAAGGACCTGTTACTCTGGACTGTGTGTCCTTGGGACATTGTATTTTACAATTGGACTTGACTTTGTCGGATGTTGGATGTGTCGGGGTGTCGGATAGCGCAGTGGTTGGAGCACTCGCTACTTTGTCGCAAGTTAAGCACCGTCCAGTGCGGTTAGCACTTGGATGGATGACCGCAACGTGAAGTGACAAATAACAACGCCCCCAGTTGCCTCAACTATGATTGAGTACCTACTCTCTTGAGGGTGGGGAAGGTAAAGCAGCGAGGGAGAGAGATGGGCATCACCCTCATTGCGCTGGCCCAAGATAAGTGTGATCTCCAACATCACGCTCCCCTACGGCCACAAGGCTATGGGACTACCTTTACCTTTTTACCTTTTACTTGACTTTGTGATCTGTTAAACTTCGGAAGAACCTTGGTGCCACTAGGTCTTTGCCCGGCAACAGGTTAATGTGTCCATCGACCTTCACGAGGCTCTCTCTCTCTCTCTCTCTCTCTCTCTCTCTCTCTCTCTCTCTCTCTCTCTCTCTCTCTCTCTCTCTCTCTCTCTCTCTCTGTTTGGGTGTGTGCGTGTGTGAGTGTGTCTTTCTATCACTCATGATCAAACGCATGTGAATCCAAAATAAGTAATTATATTGCGCTCGAGAGTCCCCTTCCGTCTATCAGCTCTATGAAATATGCCTACTGATTGCCAATCACTTGTGTGTACGTGTTTGCCATCTCTCTGTTATGTGTCTAACGCTCAGGGTGCCTAAACTTAATCCTTGCATTGCAAGGAGTCTTTCATACCATGGTGTCTGAACTTCATTCCGCGGTGTCTGAACTTTCATTCCATGGTATTCCGTGATGTCTAAATTTCATTCCATGGTGTCTAAACTTTCATTCCATGGGGCCTAAACTGTCAGTCCAGTTCAGCTTGGTTCAGTATTTTAATATTACGACTGTACACTCTAGGTGCATGACATTTGACAATAAAACTAAAATATAGCAAAATCATAACAATCTACCAATTAAAAATAAAATTATAACAATCTAACAACTGGTGACTTTAATATAACATCAACAATTATAGCGATATCTGGATGGGAATGACCTGTTAACTGTGACGGTGGGTCTATTATTGCTGGGCTCTGCACAATGGAATGCTATTACCTACTCGTCTTAAGTCGATGGGGATCGCTAGTAAATCTCCCTGTGACTCTACTTAATACATTTATTTGTTTAGCTCGGTCTGTGTTTAGGCTGGGGTACAGAGATAGAAAGAAAAATGGTAAAAGATCACTGTCACACTAGCTCTCACACGGCTATGAAACATAGGTAGTCCAGCCACTTGATAACAGTAATATCACACATTTATTTCCTCTACTCTATACACGATCTGCTAAGTACAATACTAACTTAAAAGTTCAAATATTTATTTGACTGGTTTGCTTCTTGATAGTTCTATGCAACTATTGTAACATCATCTGGCACTGGATGCTTTCTGCCCTAAGGGTCAGAGTTCTGGAAGAGTGGACTACTGTGGTCTTTTGATACAGGTTTGGTGCACTGCGTACTGTGTACTTAGCTCAGTGTCCGAAGAGCTGTGTTGTGGTTGCTTCCTTGATAAGCTGTGTTGTTGTGGATTCTTCTCCTTGTTGCTAGACTGGTGGGATCTCTTCGCCCATTGCTTGATCAGCCGCTGCAGGCCAACTTTCAGTGAAGACTTTTTCTTGTCTTTCGCCTGGTTGGGCTCATGATACGATGCCTGCTCGTCTGTAACATACGAGACGAAATTCTGCACAACCTTGTATTCTAGGTGTGTGCAGAGCGCCTCACTGAAGGTCGAAGTAGCCCTCAGTGATTAGCTCCACATCTCTATATATAAGCGACGAACATTCTGCTAATTCCATGGTCCACTGGAATCTCCACTCTAATTTCCTATACATAAATATAAATCATGGCTAACTATACACATAGAGAATTAATTAATATTGTACACATTCTCTGGTACAGCCACTGGTCTGCAAGCATACATATAGGTTAAACAATAGTGGGTCCGTAAGGTATAAAACATGGCGTCGGCCGGTCGTGTTCGCCACGTGCTCACGCAACGTTGGACTGACAATTCAATTCTAATCATGGCAAATTTCACAAACATAATTCAACAATAATATCAGGACATCACGATGAATCAAAAGTATGTTCATTTACATTTTTGACAATGTCAGGCCGTGGCTAACTTAGTTGAATCGAGTTTTCAACAAGTCCTGCTTTCATGGTCTATGGAGAGATTTCTGCTAGAGCGTAGCTGTGTACTCTAGGCAGTTTTAGGGGGCGTGCCTAAAAATACCTACCTACATCCTAGCACTAGATCATACAGGGGTTTCTGTAAAACTGCTGCTTGGATTCGTCATGTGACGTATCTACTCTCTACCTCTATCCAAGCTATAGGGCAAGTGGTCGTCGGTTTTGTCAAGTGTGCGCCTTGTAGTTCGACTGTCTTGTCCGTCAAGTCCGCGCGCGATATAAGAGACTCGCAAACTATCGCGTCATACGATAGACCTGTGTCATACAGACAGTTCGCTTCTTTACCGTTGACCTTGACCGTGTCTGTCACCGATGGGTGATCTCCGATGGGGTTTGGCTTTGTACCGCTGCTTTGAGTTAGAACTCTATGAGCTGGCCGGCTTTCGCACTCGTCACTACGTTGTGCGGCCAACTTGAAACATTCCGCGGTGGAGTGATCATTTCTGTTGCATAACGAGCAATACCGTTTCTGTTCTGCGGGACCTCTTTTTCCGAATTCCGCGTTGGGTCCTCTATTTTGCCCAGGTCTGGGGTGATTCGGCCGATTCGCGGTGCGCTCTTCACACCAGCTCAATGCCTATGTGAGCAGCACTCTTTGGTTCCCCCACATTTTGCTGGCTGCGGGCTATTTATAGCTTGCCTACACCCTCCCTTCCAGTGAAAGGAAAACAAAAGAAGCACCGGCGAAGCTATCGGCGAAGCTATTTATAGCTAGCCTGGCTGAACTAACCTCAAAACCTAAAAGCTTTGGTTGAGTCGGTGTGTCTTCCCGGTGAGGGCTTTGTTTCTGTGCCTCTTTCCCGTTAGCCTTTAGGTCTTGCCTGAATCTCTTGGCTTCTCCGTGGGCGGCCACGTACGTATCTGCGACCTTGACCAGATCTTCCAGTCTTTCCGCGCCCTGCTCTACTGAGAATGTTTTCAGCTCGGGGGTCATGGTTTCCCGTAGCTGTTCCCACACTAATAGTTCGGTCAGTCCATCATATGTCTTAGCTGTGGCTGAAATGCTAATCCACTTATCCAGCATTGTGGAAAGACGATCCACGAACTGCGCATAACTTTCTTCTTTCATTCTCTGATTGGTGCGGAATTTTTGCCGGTAGCATTCTCATATAAGTTCGAATCCCGTTAGGAGTGCCTCTTTTACTCTGTGATTTGTTTTAACCCACTCGCACGTCGGTGTATTAAGCGCATTAACCTGATAATATGGTTCTGAACGCACACACACACAAACACACACCCACACCCACACACCCACACACACTGAATGCAAAATAACCTTCGTCTTTTAGAAAGCCAGTTCTCTGCATTTACCTTTTCTAAGAGCACTATGGCAACCCACAACAGTACAACAATCACCTCCTCCTTTCCCACGTCCTATTGCCTTCGTCATTTTTAACCTGCGGAAACTAATGGACTTCGCTCGACTCTCGTGCTTAAAAAAAATCGAGCGAGTAAACCATTTTGGGTATATATTATCTTTGGTAGTGTACATAGAAAGACCATTAGAGAAACAAACACAATCGAGTTTCAGTTTAAGTACAACACATTATTAATAATGTTTTATTTTATTCCCCTTCTTGCTTTGCACAAAACAAATTAAAACCATTTCCAACGAGTCCTCTCAAAGTTACGGATAGAATGGCTAAATAAAATACACCAGTAAATGAGTATTACTATCCTATCCTATCCTATCCCGTAACTAAGAGGCCGTAGGAGCACCACAGATGATCGTTTAACCAGCGTACTCCATCTTTCTCTGTTCTTAGCAACCCTGATGGCATCGCTCAGTGTCAAACAAGTCCATTCTAGACTGTTGTCCCCCCTCCCCTCCCCCTCTTTTTCTGTCTCCCTCTTCTTCTAATAAATAATAATAATACAGTACATTTGTATCGCGCGGTACCTCGCAAACGGTAAGGAAAGCGAGCTCGCCGCGCTTGACAACACACGTGCAATTACACACAGAGACACACCCACACACACACGCACACAGAACACGTATACACTTATCAAATGGTTAAATAATTACAGTAAAACATGGCCATGTAAAACAACAGATAATATGAATACCATGAACAGATGACGTGACTTGGTAAAAGATTACATATGGGAATAGAAGGGAGGGGGAGTTAAAATTATTGAGTTTGCATGTTAAAAAGGTGGGTCTTTAATTGGCGCTTGAAGGAAGAAAGTGATGGAGCATGTCGGAGTTGCATCGGTAGTGAGTTCCAGGCAGTTGCAGCAGAGAAAGAGAAAGATCGTTCACCATAGGTCTTTGAGTGAACACGGGGGATAGAAAGCAGTCTTGTATCAGAAGAAGAGCGGAGTTGTCTTGCAGGAGAGTAGACAAAGAGAAGGTCAGTAAAGTATGAAGGGGCAGAACCAGTGAAGAATTTGAAAACAATAGTTGAGAGCTTGTACAAGATGCGAGCTCGAACAGGGAGCCAATGAAGAGATCGGAGTAGAGGGGTGGCATGGTCTCGTTTTTTAGCTTTAAGAACAAGGCGGGCGGCAGAGTTTTGGACTTTCTGAAGTTTTTCAAGAAGGTAGAGAGGGGAGCCAGAGAGGAGAGAGTTGCAGTAGTCAAGTTTAGATAGAACAAATGCACAGACAAGAGTGTTGGTTGTTTCGGTTATAAGATATTGTCGGATGGAGCTAATGCGGTGAATTTCGAAATAGGCAGAGCGGCATATGTTGGAAATGTGTTGGTCAAGTGACATGTCAGAAGACAGAATGAAACCTAAGTTGCGGGCATGGTCAGAAAATGAAATGGACGAGGTTCCTACTGTGATGCTATTTGGTAAATCAGATTTGTCGGATTTCTTTTTGATCAAGAGCGCTTCAGTTTTGTCATCATTGAGCTTTAGACGGTTTTCGGACATCCATTGTTTGACGTCAGTGATGCATGCCTGCATGGACTGGACGGCGGCTTGTGCATGTGAAGAGCTGAAAGAGGTGTGGAGTTGTGTGTCGTCTGCAAATGACTGACTGTTGACAGAGTGAGAATAGATGAGATCAGAGAGAGGCTTAGTGTGCAGAATGAAGAGGACAGGGCCGAGTACAGAACCTTGAGGGACACCAAAGGAGAGTGGGACAGACGAGGAAGAGTGTTCACCAATGAGGTCAGACTGAGACCTGTGAGAGAGGTAGGATTGAAACCAGGAGAGACAAGTTCCAGAGATTCCGTACCTCTACCTCCTTGCACTGTGCCTTGCAGGATGGTCTTTGCAAGGCCTGATGACCTGGTGACGTCGTTATACCAATCGGAGTTTCCGTTTCTTCACCACTGTGAGCAGGTCATCGTGTTTTCCAATAGCTTGCGTGATGGTCTGTCGGACTTCGTTGTTGGTGATGTGCTGGGTATAGGAAATGCCCAGAAGTCTTCTGTAACACCTCATCTCCATGCTTTGTATTCTTCGTTGTAGATCTGCTGTGAGGGTCCATGTTTCGCAAGCGTATAGGAAGACGGATATGATAAAGGAGCGCAGCAGTCTTACCTTGGAATATAAAATGATGGTCCTGTCTTTCCAGATGGGCTTCAACCTTGCCACGGCAGCAGTTGTTTGTGCGATCCCGGAGAGATTACTTCTTGTCGGGACCCATTGTCTAATACCACGGCTCCTAAATATTTGAAGGTATGCACTGTGTTGACGGATTGACCTTGGACTTTGATGTCCGTGTTGATGCCATTGATGTTCTTGGTCATCATTTTGGTCTTCTCTGCACTTATTTCCATTCCACAGGCTCTGAAAGTGGTGTCAAGCCTCTGTACCAGCTGTTCAAGTTCTTGTTTCTCTCCAGCCAATCCATCAATGTCATCCGCAAAACGAAGATTGGGAATTGCTCTACCCCCGTATGCTGACTGTGCCTTCGTGATCTGCAAGGGCATCTGACAGGATGCGCTCTAGGAAGATGTTGAAGAGAGTTGGAGAGAGTAGGCATCCTTGACGCACACCGATTGTTGTTCTAAACCAGTTTCCGATGGCGCTTTTGTGGAGGACTGCACTGGTAGCCTTGTCATACAGGTTTCCGATGACTTCAATAATGTAAGGGCTGGTGTTGTACACTCTCATGGTTGCCCACAGATCTGCATGCCAGACTCGGTCAAAAGCCTTTTAGAAGTCTACGAACAAATGATATAGATGTTGTTAGTGCTGTATGTATTTCTCGCAGATTATTCTGATGTTGAAAATCTGCTCAGTTGTACCTCGCCCTGCCCTGAATCCTGCTTGTTCTTCAGCTATGATTTGTTCAGTTTGGGGTTTCAACCTGGTGAGTATTATTTTCAGGAGAACCTTGCTTGGATGGCCGATGAGGCTGATGGTGCGGTAATTTTCACACTCCTGAAAGTTACCTTATTTGGGATGAGTGATGACATATGACTGGGTCCATGGTGTAGGCCACTCACCACTCTACCAGATCTTGTTACAGGTAATGGTGAGTGCGTCAATCATCGATTCTCCTGCTTGAAGCAGTTCCGCGGGTATGTTGTCCACTCCAGCTGACTTCCCTTTCTTCAGGTTGACTATGTTATTAGTATCTTTATCTTTGTTTGATATTGTTGCCGATTTTCATGTACACGAATTTAATTATCTGTATTTTGATATCCACTGTCCGATTTCTGTTGATCTTGCATTGAACGTACTCAAGAAGGCCGATGTAAGTAACGCTCACTATAATATGCAGCCTTCTGGTAATAATAATCGGGAAAATCATGTTCTTATTAATAACCGTAGTTTTTGTTCTAGGCCTAAGTGGTTTAACGATAGTCATAGTAAATATTGTAATAAATTGAATGACTATGAGCAGGAAATCAATGCATTACATAAACGTTTAAATGAATTAGTTGCCAGTGGAGACGAGGCCCCTCAAGCCACAATAGACTTGATAAATATTATGTAATCAGTTAGGAAATATTTTGAAAAACCCTGCTTCAGAAATAGGTTTGTTTAGGACAACGCCCACACATAAGATAAGGATTCCAGAAAAAGATGGCGGCGCTGGTCTGACCGGCGACGAGCGCGGTGATACGTACTCAGTTATAGCAGTTGTTAATACGTTTGTCTTCATTTATTGTGCATAAAAGTCCAGAAAGTGTACTGTGCAAATGAAAAGTATATTGTGATAGAGTGTGATAGTAATGTCTAATGAGCTCGGTACTATTCTTCAAAGAAAAGACCATGAGAAAATCAAACACGACGGAACCGGTCTTCAAAAATGGCGGACATTACGTTACGGCCGACCCGCTATGATCGCGAAACCCTGTTGAATATTCGGACAGTAGTTGAGCAAGGGAAATGTAACTTTTCTTTAGATGCGAAGATACTTAAGTCCGTAAGCTTAAGCAGATGTTGTGGAAACCCCAGATGTAAACTCGGACACAGACGTGGAAGGAAGGGAGGAGTAAAAGTGAGAAATAGCAGACGACCATTCAAGCCGGCGCTGCCGACATTATTTCTTTCTAACGTGAGATCGCTCGACAACAAGACTGACAAGCTTTACGCTCTAGTGCAGTACAGACGTGAATATAGAGACTGCAGTCTTCTGTGTATTACAGAGACGTGGTTAAACGAGAACACGCCTGATCAATTATTGGAAATCAATGGTTTCTCTCTATATAGGGCAGACAGAACAAAAAACTCAGGCAAGAACAGAGGAGGCGGCGTGTGTGTGTATGTGAACAATAGATGGTGTAGTCAAGTCATAGTAAAGAGTTCTGTGTGTAACATCGACTACGACTGCTTCATATCCAATGTAGGCCCTTCTACCTGCCACGGGAAATCCCTTGCATAACTGTGCTGGGGCTATACATTCATCCCAAGTCGAACGCGAAACGAGTGACGCAAGACATCGCGACGCTCGCCGGGCAAATTCAGACTGATAAGCTGTGGCGACTTCAACCATTGTAAACTCAAGCTACCAAAGTTCTACCAACAAGTGTCAGTGCCCACTAGGATAGAGAAGACAATTGACCTTGTGTATGTCAACATCAAAGAGGCCTACGCCTCAGTCCAGAGACCCCCGCTCGGCAAGTCCGACCACCACTCAGTGCTCCTGCTACCAAAGTACAGACAGAAACTGAAGAGAGAGCCGGTGCTGAAGACGAGTTTGAAGGAGTGGAGTGGAGAGGGCACTGCGAGGTTACAGGCTTGCTTTGAGTGCACAGACTGGTCAGTGTTTGAAGAAGAAGACCTAGATCAGACGACGGACGCTAGAAGACATTGACTATCTACCCAAATCAAAAACCATGGGTGGTGAAAGAGTTCAAGCAAGCCCTGAAAGAAAAGCACAGCGGGGCGGCAGGACAACGCAAGATCAAGAAGTTGTCAGACAAGTGCAGGAAAGCATACAGACAGAAGTTGGAGAGCAAAGTGACAGAAGGGAACGCAAAAGCTGTGTGGGAGGGAGTGCGAGAGATCACTGGCACGAAGAAGAAGAAGGCCAGTTCCATAGCAGAGGGCGACCCCACACAACTCGCCAACGACCTAAACACCTTCTACGCCAGATTCGACAAGCCGGACGACAGACTGCAGGGAGTACTACAGGAGCTGGAGGAGGTGGAGCCAGACCCCAGTCTGCACGTCAGCGAGCTAGAAGTCAAGAAGGCGTTCGCAAGACTCAAGCCGGGCAAGGCGTGCGGGCCTGACGGAATACGCCCACGCCTACTCAAGGCCTGTGCCGAGCAGTTGGCAGCCGTCTTCCAGGCGCTCTACAACCGCAGCCTGCAGGTTGGCAAAGTGCCGCGCCAGTGGAAGGAGGCGCGCATAGTACCTGTTCCCAAGAAGGCGCTTTGCAAGGAGTACAACGATTACAGACCCATTGCCCTCACCTCTGTCGTCATGAAATGCCTGGAGAAACTTGTCCTCAAGCGACTGCTGCAGCAGACGGAAGACCAACTTGACCCGCTGCAGTTCGCATACAAGGCTCGCAGGGGCACCGACGACGCAACGATGCTGCTGGTGCACACCCTTTTGCAGCACCTCGACACCACCGACGCTTCCGCCAGAGTCCTGTACATCGACTTCAGTTCAGCCTTCAATACGGTCAGGCCCAGCCTAATACACGACAAGATGAAATTGATGTCGGTTGGACGCCCAGCTGATCAAGTGGGTAGTGGACTTTCTGGTGGGTAGAACCCAGTACGTGTCTGTGGATGGCACGTGTTCCACTACCGTCACCATCAACACCGGCGCCCCTCAAGGCTGTTGTCTCTCGCCCACGCTCTTCACTCTCTACACCAACGCCTGCGTCGCACAGAGAGAGGGCAATATGCTGGCCAAGTTTGCCGACGACTCTGCTCTAGTGGGCCTGATCTCCAACGACGACGACGCGGCCTACAGGGCAGACGTGGAGCATGTTGTGCGGTGGTGCGAGGACAGCAGCCTTGACCTCAACGTGGAAAAGACAAGAGAGGTGCTGTATGACTTCAGGCGGAAGAGCACCAACCCCGCCCCCCTTGTCATTGCTGGGAAAGAGGTTGAGCGAGCCGAGGAATACAAGTACCTCGGCACCATCCTCAACGCTGATCTCACATGGACCCAGCACATCGACAAGGTCATCAGCAAATGTCACAGCAGACTGTATTTCCTTAGAAAGCTGAGAATGGACAGTTTAAGGTCAGTCCGGACATTATGACCATGTACTGTAGATCTAGTATTGAAAGTATTCTGACTTTCAACCTGACAGTGTGGCACCATGCGTGCAGTTCAGAAGACAGAGACAGATTAGACAGAGTGGTGAGGCAGGCAGAGAAAGTGATCGGTGCTGACCTACCGAGCCTAGAACACCTGGGCACGGTGAGGACAATCAACAAAGCCCAAAAGATCGCCAACGACCCAACTCACCCCCTCCACAGCGAGTTCTGCCTCCTACCATCGGGACGGAGGTACCGCGCTGCCAAGTGCAGTACTGAGAGGATGAAGCGGACCTTCGTGCCCTCTGCTATCACTGTACTCAATAGTAAACATGACTGAAAATCACCCCCCTACCATACCACCACACACACACACTGCGACCATAGCTGCACTCCACTAGCAACCCCCAAACCCTGAACGCACTAACTTCCCCAACCACCCCTCCCTTTCTGCACAAAAGCCCTATACCTCCCATCACCACCTAATTCTCCCTCTCACTTTCCGCCCTTCACTACTACGTTACCCCCCTCTCCAACCTTCTTTGCTTGCCGGGCTTCCCAAGTATCGTAACGAAGCGTTGTGTAATCACCCCAGGCCAGCTACGCTTTATCGCCCCCTCCACCCCCCCCCCCCCCCCCCCCCCCCCCCCCCCCCCCCCCCCCCCCCCCCCCCCGTTTTACTGCTGACTTAGTTAGCAGCCTCGTAGTATTTCGGCCCCCCTCTTAAATATCGGTAGCAGTGTTAGTAATGTACCGCTTTCTGAGTCGGACAATGATGTGTAATATGTGCCGTGTGTATGTGTGTGAGAGAGAGAGAGAGAGAGAGAGAGAGAGAGAGAGAGTGAGAGAGAAAGAAAAAGAGACAGTCAGTCTAGTGACAAATAATACATATAATATTTATGTTATATATAATGTTATTTTTCGTGTAAGCGTGAGTGCGCGCGATAAAGTGTGCAAACATGAGCAATGTAGGCCTAATTTTTAATACACACAAATTTGTCAATTCTAGTCATTCCTGATGAACATTGTGTTAATCTATAATTGATTTAACCACCCTAGTGTCAAAGGCTGTATGCAGGTAGAATGTGTATGTATGATTGCGTTTGTCATTCAGTATTGCTTTTTTTTTAAATTTTATTGTGTGCTTTACTTCTGTATTTAAACATATAATAATAATAATTTATTTTGTATAGCGCAATTCAAACATAAAATGCTTCACAAAGCGCTAGATCACACGCAGCCACACACAGATACACACGCATAATAAATCTATTCTGCATTTAAAAACAAGACAACATGTAAACCTAGTAAAGGTAACAAACCAACAAATAAAAGTATAAAATCAGTCAATCAATCAATAAACTTATATAAAATAAATGAATAATTTCACAGAAAAAATTTAAGAGAGGGACGTTAATACCAAAAGAGGCAGATCAACAATGCCTCATCTAAGATGTAAAGTGTAAATGGTGGTGAAATACAGCAGTTTTAAAAGTAGAATAATCGTTGAATAACTAAACATCGTTACGACGTATGACAGGCCAGATGAAGAGAATAAAAGCTTGTGTAATGGCATTAATCTGGTTTAAAAAGAAAACATATTTGTGATTCACATAATAATAGTAACAACACCAATAACAATAATAATAATAATAAATAATAATAATAACAATAATAATAATAACAATAATAATAACAACAATAATAACAATAATAATAATAATAATAATAATAATAGCAGTTTCTAATTTCATTTACAGTGAAAACAAGTTAAGATGGATCAAATGTCATTTAAAAAAAGCAAAACAATTTTAAGACAAGTACACGCATACGCACATGCATCCACGTACACACGCATTCACCCACACATTCACACACACACATTCACACACATATTCACACACACACACACACACACACACCCCTACACACACACATTTCAGGTATCAGCGCAACAGGGTGTCCGCAAGGGAGGATGTTCTACAGGTGTAAGAGGAAGAGATAGGTTTTCATTTGGGCTTTGAAAGAGTCAAGAGATGGAGATTGGCGAAGGCTGCATGGGAGTTTGTTCCACAGGGTAGGAGCATAGACGGAAAAAGCTCTTTTGCCAAATGTTCCAAGAGAGTAGCGAGGAACTGTCAGAAGAGAAGCGTCTTGAGAGCGAAGAGTGCGGGTTGGCTTGTAAGGGCTGAGAAGTTCAGAGAGGTAGACAGGAAAATGTTGGTCATAAGCGAATTACATATAATTATACACATCTGAGTACCCCATGCGCACCAAGATTTCTTCGATGTAAAAGTTGAAGCGAAATAAATTGTCTTGTCTTATGTCTTATGTCTAAGAGTACAAATCGAAGTAATGAGAATTTCCCTTGGTTCGATGCACAGTGTGAGAAAAGAAGAAAAGAATTGTTCAAAGCTAAAACTTTAACGAGAAGATTTAGGTCAAACTATTATAAAGAGTAACAAAAAAAGCTAGTAGAGAATACAAAAAACAACTTCGATTATCCTTCAAGAAATATAAGACTAAATTTATAAAGAAAATCCGTAATTTAAAGAGTTCTGATCCTAAGGTATTTTGGAAAATCATCAACGGATGTGTTAGTGAAAAGGCGGAAGTAACTTCTAAAGATCTCCTGCGAGGTTTTTCTACAACATTTTCAAAAGCTTAGTGACCCAGTTGATGTTAATAATGATGGCCCTGACCACTCTCCTCCTAATGAGTTAGATGATCAGCCTGAATACAATGACCCTTACTTAAATGGCCGGTTTACTGAAGAGGAAGTAAAATATGTACTTAAAGGTCTACATAATAATAAAGCACGTGGATTAGATAGTTTAACTAATGAATTATTAAAGGCTGCTTCTACTAGACTTCTTCCTCTATTCACTAAATTCTTTAACTTAATTTTAGTGTCTGGTAAGGTGCCAGAAGAATGGACAATAGGTGTAATTAAACCGCTTTACAAGAACAAAGGTGATGATGGCGATCCAAACAATTATAGAGGCATAACAATCTTGAGTTGTTTCAGTAAAGTTTTTTCTAGTTTACTTAATAATAGGTTGACTACCTTTTTTAATTTAAGACATACAATAGGGAGTGAACAAGCAGGGTTTACATCAGGACATAGCGTGATGGACCATATTTTTACGTTACAAGCTATTATTGATTTCTTTCTGTTTAAAAGAAAAAGATTGTATTCTGTTTTTGTTGATTATGAAAAGGCTTTTGATCTTGTCAGTCGAGCTATGCTTTGGCAGAAATTGTTAAACTCTGGTGTAAAAGGAAGGTTGTTAATTGTTATCCAAGATATGTACAGTAAAGCAAAATCATGTGTAAAGTGTAACTCCCAATTCTGATTATTTTGGTTGTTTTACCAGGGTCCGTCAGGGAGAAAATCTATCACCTTTGTTGTTCTCAGTGTATTTGAATGATTTAAAATCTTTTATTGGTAACTCTGGATCCAAACTTGAAACTTTGAATTTAGCATCACAAGAGGCACAATTAGGTCAAATAGATATTGATATTTTGTACAAGTTATTTATTTTATTATATGCAGACGATACGGTTATTTTTGCTGAATCGCCTGATGCTATACAGACAGCCCTTGATTCTTCAAGCCCTTCGACTCCAAATTCACCCATGTACGATCTCACCGTGGTGGTGCTGGGGGTTTCTGTATAAATAGTATTCCACTTTCTGAAAATGTAGTGCTTTCCCACTGTCGCTATCTTTCTCCTTTGTTCTTTCTCATTCCTACTCTGTCCTATCAATCTACTATCTTCTTTGCTAGACCAGTCACCTAACCTTTTTCTGTAAAACTCTTCCAAAACTCCTCATTTGTGTATGAGGTCTGTTGGGTCACCTTGGGAATATTGGACGCTTTTTGCCAAATGGTCACTAGGGCTGCCTATGATATTATAATTTTAAAATGCAGGCATTTTATATGTACGTGTTTTGTTGATATTTTATAATGATGTTTATATTTTACTTTGTTTTTTGTAAACGGGGGTTCAATATATTAGAGTATATCCTTAGCGTCCCCTGCGTGAGAAGCCTTTATTGTACAGTGACCGGCTGGTGGAGTGCCTTCAGAGCTACCACTAGGGTTGTTTCAGCAGATCTTTTATACGAATCACGGGTGAGTCCTCTTTCAAACAAATTGTGGTCCTGATTTTTCGAGGAGAAAGCAGCACCGCACCTCGGCGTTCTAGTTAAGTGCCATAGAACAAGTGCACGAACACTGATCTATAGGGACTGTGCGGTAGTCCACTCTTCTGGAAAAAAGAACATTAGGCCAAAAAGAACGAAAAGCCCAGGGATGACACAGTAGCAAGTATTGCGCACAGTAGCAGAATAGATCCATCAAAGATCGAACTACTCGAAGTGAATTTTGGACTGTTAAGTTAATCCTAGTTATATTACGTTTTGGACATTTAAGTTAATGTAGTGCTTAGATAATTGGGTATAGAGTAGAGGAAATAAATGTGTAATATTTACTGTGAACAAGTGGCTGGACTACCTATGATTTATAGCCGTGTGAGAGCTAGTGTGTCAGTGAATCTTTTACACTTTTCTCCCTATTTCTGTAACCCCATCCTCACACAGACCGGCCCCCAAAAATACAAGTATTAATATTAGTCCTAGAGCGAACCCCTTGGGGTCATGAGCAATCTTGCCACTGTAGATTGTTCAAACCTATAAAGGGAACAGTGAAAGCCACAGTTGAAAACCTGTCTTTCCTTTATAGGCAAGACGCTTCACTGCGGCAACAGTACCCCCGTTGGAGTGCCGGGGGTTTTCAGTATAAATAGTATCCCCACTTTATGGAAATTTAGTGCTTTAAATTCCCACTGTCGCTGTCTTCCTCATTTACTCTTTCCTATTCCTGCTCTGTCCTTCACTCTGCTATACTATCTTCTTCTTCGCTAGATCAATGACCTACCTTTTTTCTTGAAAACTCTTCCTGGACAAGACTCCTTGTTTGTGTATGAGGTCTGTTGGATCAGCTTGGGAGTGTTGGACGCCTTCTGCCGGGTGGTCACTAGGGCTTCCTATGATTGTACTATTTAGCACTATAGGCATTTTATATGTATGTGTTTGGTTGATGATTTATAATGATGTTTGTATTCTATTTTGTTTTTGTAACCGGGGTGTTCGCGTAGTTGAGGTCAACCCTCAGCCGTCCCCCGCGTGGGATGTCTTTATTGTAAAGTGACTGGCCGGTGGAGGGCATTCAATTTTCCCACTGGGGTTGTTTCAGCAGATCTTTTATGCGGATCGGGGGTTGTCCGGTCCTGATTTGGCTCGGAAGAGTCCGCTGGACCTAAAGCAACAATAAATCAATCAATCAATCAAGTCCTAGAGCGATCTAACTAGCCGATCCCCGCCGACGTACGACGAGTGGGTAATAGCATTTCATTGTGCAGAACCCAGGAACAATAGTCCCCACCGTCAAACGGACTGCAAAGTACAGCTTGAGTACAATAGGGAAGTGACAGGAGATGCGTGCAAATGTAACGTGTCGCCGTGACATCGAAAGTTCAATGACTGTCACAGCCGTTGTTGAAATTGAACTTGAAAACAACTGTACTGTATTAATTAATTGATATTATATAGCGCAATCACCAGACAAAGAGGAGATCAACAGAGGCCAAAAGGGAGGAGCTAGTAGTGCTGGGCTTTCCTCACCAATATTTTATGGCAAAAATTACTACAAGTGGTGAGGGTTATCGTTATTTATACGGTAATATATATGTGCGTCTGTCACCAAGTTGCCAATCGTGAAACAGTTTTCTCTCGAGAGGTGGATTTCGTCGGATGTAGGCGGTGCTGGCGTGTGATTAAGATTAACCTAAGCAAACTCCGAGCTGTTCCTGTGTTTAGTATCTGTTCGAACACTTGGGATCTTCACCATGGTAATCTGCATTTGTACAGGTAGTGCTTCCTTTGTTTTGTTATATATATGTGTTCTAATTCATTCTTATTTATTTTATTTTGTGTTATTTTGTTACATATATATATATATGTGTTCTAATTCATTCTTATTTATTTTATTTTGTGTTATTTTGTTATATAATATATATGTGTTCTAATTCATTCTTATTTATTTTATTTTGTGTTATTTTGTTATATAATATATATGTGTTCTAATTCATTCTTATTTATTTTATTTTGTTTTATTTTGTTATATATATATATATGTGTTCTAATTCATTCTTATTTATTTTATTTTGTTTTATTTTGTTATATATAGGTGTTCTAATTCATTCTTATTTATTTTATTTTGTTTTATTTTGATATATATATATATATATATATATATATATATATATATATATATATATATATATATATATATATATATATATGTTCAAATTCATTATTATTTATTTTATTTTGTTTTAATTTGTTATATATATGTTCTAATTCATTCTTATTTATTTTATTTTGTGTTATTTTGTTATATATATATATATATATATATATATATATATATATATATATATATATATATATATATATATATATATATATATATGTGTGTGTGTGTGTGTGTGTGTGTGTGTTCTAATTCATTCTTATTTATTTTATTTTGTGTTATTTTGTTATATAATATATGTGTTTTAATTCATTCTTATTTATTTTATTTTGTTTTATTTTGTTATATACATGTGTTTTAATTCATTCTTATTTATTTTATTTTGTTTTATTTTGTTATATATATATATATATATATATATATATATATATATATATATATATATATATATATATATATATATATATATATATATATATATGTGTTCTAATTCATTCTTATTTATTTATAAACAAAATAAAATAAATAAGAGTGAATTAGAACACATATATATATATATATATATAACAAAATAAAACAACATAAAATAAATAAGAATGAATTAGAACACATATATATAACAAAATAACACAAAATAAAATAAATAAGAATGAATTAGAACACATATATATTTATTTTGTGTTATTTTGGAAACACACCTGTCACCTCTGCTGCTATGCTAGTCAATTTTGAATCGCTTTCCAATGGAAAGCAAGGCAGTCACGTTGCAGCGCCACTCAAGGGCAGAGGAATGAGAACCCACCAATCTTCCCCACTAACCTTGGTAATGTTCCTATAATGTTCAAAATCAGTTGATTGGTTCTTGAGATATGCGCTGTTGGCTGATCTATTTTTATTTATTTGTATCTTTTCCTTTCAGATAGTTCAAATCGTGGCCTATCATTTCACGTTTTCCTTGTGCTTCTTTAGGCTACATGTCGGTTCAAACTTGCTGTGTTTTTGCATTATTTTGAACATGATTGTTTGATGCATGAGATATCAATGAGACACACATGCTATGGAAATGGGGTCAACCTCGCTCCAAGTCCAAAGTCACTGGAGCTGGATCTGGATAGCCCGCCTGAGGATGTTGATTGGCGGGTGCGCCACAGAAGCCGATGACGACTATCAACGTGACGTTTTAGAGTGTGCGCATCTAAGAAAAAATCTTTAACAGTAATATTTACACTTCAGCTGGTCTTCTTGCTGCTGTACCTAGCGGTTTTAACAGTCCGTTTGCCCAGATGTAGGCAATGGGTACACTGTCTGTTTAAAAGATTATAAATCCAAACGGTTAAAAACTTGATAAAAACACAAGGTTGTTCACACTGGTTTCTGCCGCCCTAACGCTGCTGAGAAGGCGTTGGGCGTGGGCATGGTGACGGTGATATCGTCGAGGTTGTTCCACTCGATCACTGTCTTTACAAAGAAAGAGCCTCTGTATTGTTCTGTCTTGGAGGGAGGAGCCTTGAAACAGCGGCTATTGTTGGTTGCCTGTCTCTGAATAATATTCTGGCTCACGTACCCCTCGTACGCTGTGGGTTTGACCCTACGTCGAGTGCCGCTCACAGGAGTGAGGAAGGAATCAGGGGGTAGGGCGGGGACAAGACCATTGGCGATCTTGTAGAGCATCGTCAGCCGGAGTTGCTGGCGACGTTCCTGGAGTGTGGGAAGTTTGAGGTACTCAAGCATCCTGCCAATGCATCCTGGGTCCCTGGACTTGTAGTCCTTGGTAATGAACCTCGCAGCCAGGCGTTGAATGCGTTCAAGTCTCTCAATGTCTTGTTTGTAGTAGGGATCCCATACCACCGACCCATACATACTCAAGGGTGGATCTAACAAGAGCGATGTAGGCAAGGCGACGGCACTCTTATGGACAGTTCCGAAGGTTCCGGCGTAGGAAGCCAAGTGTAGATCCTGCCTTCTTGCATAGGCTGGTGATGTGTGGTCCCCATTTGAGGTCTGCTGAGATTTGGATGCCAAGGTAGGGGTTCTGCTCGACTTGTTGGAGGATGGTGTCTCCGAGGCTATAGAAGAAGTGAGACTTGGATCGAGTGGAGAGTACGTAGCATTTCTGCGCGTTGAATCTCATCCCCCACTGGGCGGCCCACACTTCTAAGCTCTTGAGGTCGACCTGTAGGGCAAGATGGTCTTGGAAGGAGCGGATCTGGCGGTACAGCAGGCAGTCGTCCGCAAGCAGTCTGACAGTAGACTTCACGGTGTCCGGCAAGTCGTTGATATGGCATAGGAACAATAACGGCCCGAGCACTGTACTCGGTGGGACGCCGGACTCGACCTCTACCTCTTCAGATGTCTCCCCCTCCAGTACCACCCTCATCGTCCGCTTGGTCAGGAAACTGGTCAGCCAGGTGTGGACAGTGCCCCGCACGCCGTAGTGGGCCAGCTTGTGGAGTAGCTTGCTGTGCGGTACTGTGTCGAACGCCTTGCTAAAGTCGAGTATGACGACGTCTGTCTGGTGGCCTGCATCATGTGACGACAGGGTGTCCTGCATGGTGGTGAGCAGCTGGGTTTCACATGAGTGGCCGGTCCTGAAGCCATGGTTGCGGCTGGATAGCACTCCGTGCTGTTCAAAGTGCTTGTGAAGGTGGTGGCAGATGATGTACAAAGTCGGTTCGTATGACCTTGATCCTAAACAATGAACGAACACGAGTCTAAACTTGTTGTAAATAGAGATACTAGATTAATCTGTTATATTTGTGATGCTTTTGCATTCATCTTGAAGGTCTAGGTATTTTTTGGCCCTCCAATATTGTCAACGCACCACAAAATGGAATGTCTCTGACCGATAGTATGCATCAACACATAATTGGGTTATCTGATCATACATCAGCATCAGAGGTCATTTCAATGTCAAGGTCATCTCAATGTAATTTTGGGGGGATAATAAACTTTTGATGTAGTTTATGTGATCGTACATGAGTATCCAAGCCAGAAGTCATGGTCATCTCAAGGTCAAGATCATAAATAATATACAACATAATTATGGGCATCATGTTAGCATTAAACCAGGTTTTTTTTTATTTCCCCACTTATCTGGAAATACCTTGAAACAGCGGAGAATTGTAAGGAGCCAAATGTTTATCATTGGGTCGGTCCGTTAGAAGTCACATCACAAGAACCACTTAACGGGTTTAAACCAAACTTCATAGGAACATTACCTACGTTAGTGGCCTCCAGTGCCCTCATATTTGCTCTACCACAAAGGTCAAGGTCACTGGAGTCATCTTGTTGCTACACGCGGTTTGTTCAATATTTTCAAAACGGCTAAAGCGATGATGCTTTTTTTTTTAAAAATAGTTTTGGTATAAATGTGCTTTGAATCATGGGCCATCCTTTAGTAACAGACCGGTTGCCGGACAGTCTGTCGCGGTCTGTCAGTCGGGGTATGTCAGTCCGTCGGTCCGATTTTCATTTGTTCTATTTAAAAACAAAATAAATAAAAACTGAAGGGAATTTTTTTTTTTTTTTAAAAACGTTGAGGATACTTAACTTAACAACTGCTAAGCATGTTAGATCATTCGCATTGTATTTTCTCAAAGGTCAAGGTCATTGTGCTTCATTTTTTGACTCACACGCCTACCAATGTGAGTATGTATTCACCGCTCCACCCCCTACCACACCCCAGAAAAAAAAATCAAGAATTAAACAGGTTGTTGCAAATATGAGCGATATGAGTCCAAAATAGTCCAATAATGACGTTAATTCCCCCCCCCTCTCCCCCCCCTCTCCCTCTTGTGGTACCTCGCCCTGCCCTGAATCCCTTTTTGGGGAAGAGTGATGACGAGCGACTTGGTCCATTGTGTAGGCCACTCTCCATTATGCCAGATTTTGTTACAGATACATGGTGAGGGCGTCAATCATCGCTTCTTATCCTGACTGAAGCAGTTCCGCTGGTATGTTATCCAGTCCCGATGACTTCCATAGTCATTGCACTGCTGCCTCAACTTCTTCTAGGAGAATTGGAAGGATTTCTTCCTTTTCTTTGTTCTGGAAACATGCTAGAACTGATGGGTCTCCGTTTGGTGTGTGGTTGTAAAGGTCTGAGCATTACTCTGTCCATCTATCCAAGACTTCTTGTTCTTCTGTAAGGAATATGCCCGACTTGCTTTGGATCGTGCAGACTTTGGGCTGTTTAACACTTGTTCTCTATTTCCTGACATTGCTCTTCTATCCAGTTCTCCTTTGCTGTGCGCTTGCCTTTCCGGATGTCATTGTTGCTTTTTTTTCGGTAGGCATCAGCTCCCCGTGAGGTGTTCTTTTTGTTTTTCATTTCTCTTCGTTTATCACACAGGTCCAAAAGTTCAGGTGTGATCCACGTTTTTTTTTTGGGCGGTGCTTGCCAAGGATCTCAGTGGCGGCATCTGTCACAGCTGAGTTGAAGGTGGTGGTCATGGTGTGGACATCTACTTCACTAGCTCCCAAAATGAGCAGTGGTGCAAATTTACCTACAATTGCGCTTGGAATATTTCTGGGTCTTGCTGCACAGTTCGTTGATACCTAAAATGTTCCATCGATAGTGGGCCAGCTCGTGGGCCAGTTCTTCTAATTTTCCTTCCGCAGTTTGGGTCCTGATATTCCAAGTTTCTATGATGATGTTGTCTCTCGTGCTGATCCTGCTAAGTTGTCCATCAGTAGCACACTTATCACTTCCGTCCTGGTTGCCAACGAAAGGCGCGGTTCTTGGTGACCCGGGCGACGACAGATCCGGTATGAAGCGAATGGTTGTTGGCCACAGCCACAGCCGAAATCTACGAGTACAGTACAGTGTGACTCGCCTTGGTCCCGTGCACATAGTCGTTGAACATGTAGTAACATGAGGTTCCTCCGTCCTGGCTGGTGACTTCTGTGTAGAAGACATTCGCCCAGTCATGTCGTGCGGACATCACCCCTGTTAGTCGCCTCTTACGACACGCCGGGAAACGTTGGGTCTGTTCTATTCAGTGCCCGAATCCACAGAGTATTAAGTACACCAGAAAAGGGTTCCTGTTGATGGTCACCTACAAATGGCGTCACAGGTTTATGCCGTTCCCACGCACTACCAGACTTCATAGTGTCCAAAGGCATATACATGGGAGTGTAACTGGTATGTTTTAATTGAATATAACATTCCAAATCATAAATTGGTTTCTACAGTTGGTAAAATATCATGCCTTGTCACAGGTGTGCGAGTGGTCCTTTTAGTACTCCCCACCCCACACTTCTCCCTCTCTTCTCCCCAAATAATTTCACATTAACGCCCGAACCATCTCACACCTCGTGATTTAATTTTTGTTATATTTCCAATTTGACAAAATGAATTTCAGAAAAGTAAATAAATATAGAGTTTTATAATGTGACTAGTGTTCCACCTTATCGTCACCATTAACAAATAATGACTCCTATGTCAAAAACAAAGATGTTGCCTTGACATTTTCTGTGAAGGTTTCTGTCACTATTATCTATTAAACAACACACACAACAACGATGGTCCTACCTGCATAGAGTTAGTGTTGATGTTGATGTTCTGTTCAGGAATGCGCTGGGCAATGTTCGCTGGGTGTCTGATCCTGTTGGCCAAAGAGACGTGTGCTCGTGGGCCGGTCATAGACGGTCCGTTAACTGATCGTATGCAATATCAAACGAGCATAGACGGTCCGTTTACGTTTGAATGCGAGTCCGGACAAAGCATTGACAAGTTTCAAACCAGTTACGATAACAACACCGCTGACAGGTTGTATGGCATTGACTGTGCCAACGTGACAATTCCAGGAAATGAAATCTGCAGGTGGACTGGTATGACATACCTGGCTACCTACCTATCTATCTATCAAAGGCGCTTTTATCTGGACAGGCTATAGGGAGACGCGTCACAGGCATAAGCGCTCGCCTGTCCGGATACAAGCGGCTGTGCTATCTATCTATCTAGTCCGTGTTTCTGGTTTTATATCTATTTGTCTGTCATATCTATTTGTCATCTATCTAGTCTATCTGCCTCTCGCTCTCTATTTACCCATCTGTCATCTACTCTCGCTCTCTATTTACCTATCTGTCATCTATCTAATTTATCCAATCTATCAATTTGTTGTCTATCTATCTATCTATCTATCTATCTATCTATCTATCTATCTATCTATCTATCTATCTATCTATCTATCTATCTATCTATCTATCTATCTATCTATAAAGTCTTATAGATCTTGTCATCTATATAATTTATCCAATCTATCAATTTGTTGTCTGTCTATCTATCTATCTAGACTATCTATCTATCTATCTGTCTGTCTGTCTATCTATAAAGTCTTATAGATCTTGTCATTTTATAACACAATCAATGGCCACCAGTTAAAAGGATAACTATGATATTTCATCTGTTAATAGTACAAGACAAATAAAGAGAGAAAGTGTTTTACGGCGGTAGCTGAACTTTCCTGTATCACACACGACCAAGATAGTATCACAACGATAGCTGAAGTCCTTTCTTCTACAATGTCAATGAGTTTTGAAGTCGGTTAGTTCGACATTAGGAGTTACCTGAGGTTAAATGCGGGTAGTATGCTATCATTCATTCTACGCATAAAATCTTAGGTCAGAACCTTTTCTAAGCGTCTGTATGCAGTGGCTCAAGATTTCCTATTTCCTACTATGGCAGGCGATTCACGGGTAGTACAGCTTCACAAAGAAGGATCATAACATCACACCGCATTGTAAAAAGTGATGACAGGTGCGCGCCAAGCGCACCAAGCGGCGAGTTTGAGCCCTCGATGCAAGGGACGTAATCCTCTGCTTAGCGATACCTAAACAAATCTTGCCTCAGGACGTTTCTGACCCCTAAACATGAACCTTTTGTAGTAAAACTATCTCAATAATGTTTTATTAATACAAGTAAATACTGTTTCCATTCACATTAATTACCAAAGCTGTTCGATTCATTATCTTATGCAGACCTATCACACAGTAACTGACCAGCAAAAACGTGTGACATTAAAAAGAAACACGGTGCTTGCCTTCATTATAGATTTATTAGTGCGCAATCACTTGGCAACAAACCAGTTAATTAATGCAATGCAATGATGTTAATCTATGTAGTATTACTGAATTGCTCTTTTTGTGCAGTTTTTGCCTTGTTTTCTCCTTTATATGAAAGTGTTCATCTGTCTATTAATTGAGTACATGACTGCGTGTTTATTATTTTGCTTGTGCTATACACAGTTTTTTTTCTTCTGAGAAAGCTTGAGTGCATTTATAACTTTTGTCAGAACTTGTTATCAAATAACTTTATAGTGCATTCATGTGTAGACTACTCAGGCCTGTATGTGTGCAACTAACTGTATGATAGGCATATTTGCCAAGAAAAAGAAATCAGTGACCAGACATATATATAATAAGACATGAAAACGACATCATTGAACAGACAGTTAATAAAACAGACAAGCAAGTGAAACAGAACAAAAAACATTGCATCACTGAACTTGCATGTCATTTAATTGTATTACAGTACAACATGCAACACAGGTAGCTGCTGCCTACCGAAAAATCAACAATGACATCCGAAATGGCATGCGCACAGCAAAGGAGAACTGGATAGAAGATCAATGCCAGGAAATAGAGAACAGTCTGAACAAGAACAACAGCAAGAAGGCCTACCAGACTGTGAAGCGGCTGACAAGTGTTAAACAGCCCAAGGTCTCCACGATCCAAAGCAAGTCTGGCATATGCCTTTCAGAAGAACAAGAAGTCTTGGACAGATGGACAGAGTACTGCTCTTACCTTTACAACCACACCAAACGGAGACCCATCATTTCTAGCATGTCCTGAGATCAAAGAAGAAGAAGAAATCCTCCCAATTCTCCGGGAAGAAGTTGAGGCAGCAGTGCAACCGCTGAAGAAGGGGAAGTCAGCGGGAGTGGACAACATACCGGCGGAACTGCTTCAAGCAGGAGGAGAATCGATGATTGACGCACTCACCATTATTTGTAACAAAATCTGGCAGAGTGGGGAGTGGCCTACATCCTGGACCCAGTCGCTTGTCATCAATCTTCCCAAAAAAGGTAACCTTCAGGAATGTGAAAAGTACCTCACCTTCAGCCTCATCAGCTATCCCAGCAAGGTCCTCCTGAAAATAATACTCAACAGGTTGAAACCCCAAGCTGAACAAATCATAGCTGAAGAACAAGCAGGATAGATTTTAAACCTCAGAATAATCTGCGATGAATACTTACAGCACCAACAACATCTATATCATGTGTTCATAGACTTCAAAAAGGCGTTTGACAGAGTCTGGCATGCAGCTCTGTGGGCAACCATGAGAGTGTACAACATCTGCACTAAAATTATTGAAGTCATCAAAAGCCTGTATGACAAGGCTACCAGTGCAGTCCTCCACAACAGCGCCATCGGAAACTGGTTCAGAACAACAATCGGTGTGCGTCATGGATGCCTACTCTCTCCAACACTCTTCAACATCTTCCTAGAGCGCATCATGTCAGATGCCCTTGCAGATCACGAAGGCACAGTCAGCATAGGGGGAAGAACAATCTCCAACCTTCATTTTGCGGATGACATTGATGGATAGGCTGAAGAGGAACTAGAACTTGAACAGCTGGTACAGAGGCTTGAAACCACCTCCAGAGCCTATGGAATGGAAATAAGTGCAGAGAAGACCAAAATGATGACCAACAACACCAATGGCATCAACACGGACATCAAAGTCCAAGGTCAATCCCTCAACACATTTCATAGCTTCAAATATTTAGGAGCCATTTTATCAGACAATGGGTTCCGACAGGAAGTCCTCTCCAGGGTCGCACAAACAACTGCAGCCCTGGCGAGGTTGAAGCCAATTTGTAAAGACAGGACCATCAGTCTAAATTCCAAGGTAAGACTGCTGATGGACCCTCACAGCAGATCTACAACGAAGAATACAAAGCATGGAGATGAGGTGCTACAGAAGACTTCTGGGCATTTCCTATACCCAACACATCACCAACGACGAAGTCCATAAGATAAGATAAGATAAGATAAGATAAGGATATTTATATAGCGCTTTTTCCCAACGAGTTCAAAGCGCTGGCCGATACAGGATCTAACTCAAACCGTCCGAGACGCCAACCCGCAGCCTTTGTGCGCATGGTCTGACGCACAGACAACTGAGCACAATCCTGGGCAGCCAGGGATGGGGGAGAAGGACCAAGTGCATGCTGGATGTGTTCTTGTTACCGGCACTCACCCGTCTAGGACATGAGCGTCAGGATCTTTAAAGTCCGTTATGATGGAATGTATGCGACACACAGACTAGACCTCGGTTTATACTCTCATCCAAAGGAGTAGGAAACGGGAGTAAAGCGTCTTTCCCAGGGACACAACACAATGGCCCGGCCAGGGCTCGAACCCGGGACCTTCAGATCCGCAAGCCAAAGCACTACCATAAGACCACCATGCCTCGCCTGAGAATGTTGTCCTCCCACCTCCATCACACAAGCCATTGGACAACACGATGACCTACTCACAGTGGTGAAAAAACGGAAACTCCGATGGTATGGCCACGTCACCAGATCATCAGGTCTTGCAAAGACCATCCTGCAAGGCACAGTGCAAGGAGGTAGAAGGAGAGGGAGACCGAAAAAAGGTGGGAGGTCAACATTCGAGAATGGACTGGTTTGACACTGAGCGAAATAATCAGGGTTGCTGATGACAGGGAAAGATGGAGTATGCTGTTTAAACGATCAGATGTGGTGCCCCTACGACCTCCGAGTAACGGGATAGGATAGGATAGAACAACATGCAACAAATAAAAACATAAAGTGCCAAAGCACAAAAACGTGCCCAAAGGTAATTAATAGGAATTTAGAGAAGCAATATGAATAATTAGGAAATCTACACACACACTTGGTTCTGAAGAAACACTTTGACCAGTAATAATTCATATCACTATTCAAAATTATGTGGCACATGGCCCCGCGTCCACTGCGTGGAAAACAATAATACACACAAACATTAATTTTGTCTTCTACAGGAACATACGCTGTAAAGCAAAGTACATGTACAAAAAATTAATTTAAAAAAAGATTTTCTCCTGTGAATCTACACACACGAACATACATTTGATTCTCAAGTTACAGTTTGACCATTATTATGTACATCACTATTTAAAAAAATGTTGCACATGGCCCCGCATCCACTGTGTTTAAAAACATAGTGTTTATACATCAATAAACACTCACTAGCCAATAAACTACGTCCAGCTGTGATAAATAGATAAGAAACATAGCACGAGTACACGTAGCAACAAATTAGTTGAACAGTAACTTTACTGTAGACGAATCAATCGGTTCAAGATGCATGCTTACAAATTATAATTTGCGGCACTCACCTTTTGGGATCCTTCGGAAACCTGAAGAATGACAGTCCATGACACTTGAATCTGTTATTCGTACAGTTGATTGCACTGCAGTGAGTGCCATATTTGCGTTTTTTCGCATGATTGCAACCTCCTCCAGCTTCACACATGCTGTCGGCCATTTTCCCAACGCTAGCCGGCTAGCGAAGTCTCCCACTTGCCGCTTTGGGGCGCTGGGTACTTTTGATTTTGCACACTTTTGAGTTATGCACCTTCTTTGTGAAGCTGTACATTCTATGGTAGTACCTTCAAATTCACAAAGAGTGAGATCATTTGAGTAAGCGGGCTTCTACCTGATGATTACGTTCTGACCGTTCAGTCAGTCTATGATGTATGTAGCAGTGCAGTAAGCTCGATCTTGCGGGTATAATTGTCTGTTGAAGTACCAGAAGCATAGGCAGGTAATTTGTAAGGTGGGAAATAAATATGTCTTATAGAATGTCGGCATACAGCTATAGATCTATAATATTTAAAATATTCCATACCGTTTCAGCCGTTGTAAACCATTTACAACAGTCCTATGATCCCAAATTTTGCTATTATGAAGAGTACATAAGCGGCATAAATACGACATATGATGGCCGCACAAGAGATAGGTACTTCAATTTCCGCTGCTGCACAATAGAAGGTAAGGTATAATGTTGATTTTCTTTATCTTGCTGTTCGTGTGGGTGTGTGTGTGTGTGGGTGTGTGTCTGTGTGCGTGCGTGGGTTCAAAGTACTGTAGTGATTCATCCCCTCCCCCCCCCCCCACCACCACCACCACCACACTCCTCGCCCCACACCTCTCCTCACCCCTCCCCATCCCCGCCCCTAGTACCACAATAGCTATATTTAAAGCAAAATGTCCTTTAATTGCCGCTGTTGGGGGGTGGCATTGTGGTTGTGATCTTACTATTGCAGTGATTAGTTTTTCTATTATTTTCTTCTGTCGCTGTGGTCAGTGAAGGACAATATTCAGTCCATAATTTTTATTTTGCGCCTATTCATGGAAGTAGTATCGACCTGTTTGAATCTTGAAACACACACATCGTGATTGGTCTGTAACTCTGTTTTCAGGAACGACCCTGTGGAAAGAATGCTTCAACGTACGAATATCTGATTTTAAAAGCAACGGGGGCTTTGCAATACCAAGCGGCATGAACCTGAAGACCATCAGGAGCGAGTATAGTGAAGAATATCAGTAAGTTGACTTCCCCCCATTTGGCATTCCGTACACTTTGTATTTCCCAACTTATCTGGAAATACTTTGAAATAGTTGGAAATCAGAACGAACCAAACTATCGGTCTCTCCGTCCATCTGTCGGTCAGTCTGACGCCATATCTCAAGAGCCACTAAACTGATTTTGACCAAACTTTGTATGAACATTATCTAGGTTAGAGGCTTCCCCTCCCCCCCCCCCCTCTCCCTGAGCCATCATATTTGCTCTATCGCAAAGGTTAAGGTAACTGCCGTCATTTATTTTGCTAAACACGTTTGCTCAACGTCTCCAAAACGGCTGAAGCGATTTTGTTGGGCGTTATATACAGGAATTTCACATTTTAGTGCACACAATCTCCTTACTACAAGCGACGCGTACAAACAGAAACGTATTTCCGAAATCAGACGGAACTATCACATCTAACTATTAAAAAAAATACCTTCAAACAAAACTCTCCAAATCATACAGGAAACTCCTATATTTTCTCCTATTAATGAAAAATAGGGACATGGCATTAAGTGGTAAAAGAGGTCAAGATGAGGTCAATCTAGATGAACTGAATATAATTTTTTTAAACAACAACAATTTTTTTATCAAAGTCACTGCAAAAAACCTCTGATATACAAAAATAAAACTCACTAAATTCTTGAGTTGGAGTGATCAGTTCCAAAGATTAGATATTGAGTACACGGTAAAACAGGTCACTTGCAAATCTAAAAGTCTAAACGAGAGAGAGAGAGAGAGAGAGAGAGAGAGAGAGAGAGAGAGAGAGAGAGAGAGAGAGAGAATAACATTCCGAGCAGGATTGTTATGGATGATTCCTCTTAACGTCTCTGGTACAATGCACAATGCTCCTATGAAGTTTTAACAAAATCCCGTACGGACCGCGAACTTGTTTTTTCCAACCTAGTTCCAGTCATTCGCCGAAAAAAGCAATTACCGAAGTCGAACGAAGCTCTCAGAGTCGAGAGAAGCTATCCGATGTTTTACGAACGAATGCTGGCAGGACTACGTGAAACCACAGGCTGGGAAGTCTCGTCTTTCGTAGGCCTCAATTACATACTAAACTACGTACGTATATAGGAGGCCCACGAGTTTAAAAAGACGAAAGAAAAGACTTCAGAGCCTGTGGTGAAACATCCGTGCATAAAAATAGCCGCTGTTGCTTCTAGATCTAATTCTATTTCGATCTGCACAGCTTCAAGCTTTAAGTCGAGATTCGCATTTCGAAGCAGTTAGTATTATTATTATTTTACATGTATGATGATTAATATACTGACACAATTAGTAATAAAGAGAAAAAGTAATACATAACACATAATGCACACATACAACGATTTCACATCTATATCAACAATAAAACCATGACAAAACTTCAAAGCGCTATGGATACGTTGATGTCCCTTCAGCACAAGGCAAAGCAAGTTTATAATGGTCTCAAAAAACCGTCACATTTGAATTGCAAGCACCAAAGCAATTATTTATTTAAATAATATTATTCTTTTTAACTGATACAGTAAATTTGTTATATGTATTTCAATGAAGTGTATTTTAATGAGAAACACGTATTAAAAAAAATGTTGCGTGGCAGGCGGAAATTTCCATAAATCATCTGAAAACTTTGGTAAATCTATAAGAAAAAATAACCAGTAACACCATCTGAATATTTCGGGTTACACCCAACTTCAGCAAAAACAAACAAAACGTCACTGACCATATTGTTTACACCATTGAGCACGCACAGCAGCACTCTATTCCTTTTATTTTTTAAGTAGGAATAATAATAATAATAATAATAATAATAATAATAATAATAATAATAATAATAATAATAATAATAATAATAAATAAATAAATAAATAAATTACAGATTTAACTAAATAACTATACTACTACTACTACTACTACTACTACTACTACTACTACTACTACTACTACTACTACTACTACTACTACTACTAGCGAAGTTGTGGTCTTGATTTTGTGGTCCTGATTCGGCTCTTTGCAGTCCGCTGGACCCTGTAAGCAATGAATAACTAATTAGCTATTAATTTAACTCTGATCTCGAGTTGTCTTGATTTTGTGGTCCTGATTCGGCTCTTTGCAGTCCGCTGGACCCTGTAAACAATGAATAACTAACTATTAATTTAACTCTGATCTCGAGTTATAAAAAAAAATTCGCTTAGCCTACTCGTTCTTCACCGGAAATTTAAAGATTCAAATATTATAAAGTATAGACCTAAATATTATTAATTAGAATAGATATAGTTTATACATTTATTTACGTATAAAACAAACAATACAGGTCTAATAATTATAATCAGCTAGTGAGCTTCTTCGCTGTGCCAAGATTGACTTATAATAATTTTATAATGTAGATTTAGCCTATGTATACTGTATAACAGTGTCTACTTGTTTCTAGGCAGGAAATGGGGAATGTTATTATTAGCCAACTGCTGAGAACTAACAAAATGCAAATCAAGGAACGCAACTATTAAATATGGTCGATAATAACAAAGTATACGTTGCGAAATGCTAATCTGTGTATATCGAACAGAATTAGAAGCAACAGCGATCATTTTTAATGTCAACTAGTCGTAGTCATGCAAGCATCATTTCGTAACACATCGGAGAGCTTCGTTCGACTTCGGTGATTGCCTTTTTGTGCGAATGACTGGAACTAGGTTGGAAAAAACAAGTTTGCGTACCGACTGACCCCCTTCTCTCTTCCCCCTCCCTTCCATGTGGTTATAGGTTATAGGTTAGCAAGATGAGTGTCAATACACGACATGTCCAGAACAGCCCGTATGCAAACATATTTATAAAACACTAAATGGGAGTTAAACTGGAACAGGAACAGGTCCAGGACAGTCACTAAAAAAATTAACTTTTAACCACTACAATCCTTAACCAGGGGCATTATGCTGGGACAGGTACAGAAAGGTCCCCAAGAACACATATAAAAAACGAAAGGGGGTGGGGGGTAAACTGGAACAAGTCCAGAACAGCGAGCCCCCTCCCCCCTCCCCCTCACCTTTTTTAAAAACATAACTATTAACCCCACTACAGGAGAGTTAAACTGGGATAGGTCCAGGTCAGCCCCCAACCACACTTAAAGCCCCACACTAAATACACAAAAGGTGAGTTAAACTGAGACAGGCCCATGTCAACCCCCAACCACACTTAAAGCCCCACACTAAATACACAAAAGGTGAGTTAAACTGAGACAGGCCCATGTCAACCCCCAACCACACTTAAAGCCCCACACTAAATACACAAAAGGTGAGTTAAACTGAGACAGGCCCATGTCAACCCCCAACCACACTTAAAGCCCCACACTAAATACACAAAAGGTGAGTTAAACTGAGACAGGCCCATGTCAACCCCCAACCACACTTAAAGCCCCACACTAAATACACAAAAGGTGAGTTAAACTGAGACAGGCCCATGTCAACCCCCAACCACACTTACAGCCCCACACTAAATACACAAAAGGTGAGTTAAATTGAGACAGGCCCATGTCAACCCCCAACCACACTTAAAGCCCCACACTAAATACACAAAAGGTGAGTTAAACTGAGACAGGCCCATGTCAACCCCCAACCACACTTACAGCCCCACACTAAATACACAAAAGGTGAGTTAAACTGAGACAGGCCCATGTCAACCCCCAACCACACTTAAAGCCCCACACTAAATACACAAAATGTGAGTTAAATTGAGACAGGTCCAGGTCAACCCCCAACCACACTTACAGCCCCACACTAAATACACAAAAGGTGAGTTAAACTGAGACAGGTCCAGGTCAGCCCCCAACCACACTTACAGCCCCACACTAAATACACAAAAGGTGAGTTAAATTGAGACAGGTCCAGGTCAGCCCCCAACCACACTTACAGCCCCACACTAAATACACAAAAGGTGAGTTAAATTGAGACAGGTCCAGGTCAGCCCCCAACCACACTTACAGCCCCACACTAAATACACAAAAGGTGAGTTAAATTGAGACAGGCCCAGAACTGCCCATCCCCCACAACATAAAACACAAAAGGTGAGTTAGCCTGTTACAGATCCAGAACAACCCCTTAAGTTTAAACAAAACTATCAACCTACAGGGAGTTAAACCCCAACTTAACTATTAACCACTACGCCCGTCACCAGGGGAGTTATACTGGGACAGGTCCAGAACAGGTCCCCCTGGCTCAGCTAGAAGGGTTTCCATACCAGGCTGGGGGGTATTAGTATCATCACATGCATCATACAGTGAGTACGTACTTTTTCAGTGTTCATTTTCAGTTAAAATTTTCTCCGAGAAACGCACGTCTCCGCCACTGTGGAAAGCATAACTTCTTTATGTTTCAAGATATTGCTCTCATTTTTTGTGTGCATATTCACTGAATAAAGGGCTGGCTTGTAAAGTCACCTCTCCTTTTTATCAATCTTGCATTTTGTCTGATATTTGTAAAACAGCATACCATATATTGTTTGGTAAAAAAAAAAAAAAAAAAAAAGAATAATATCACACCAGAATCTGAACGATACAAGTTTGAAAGTATTCTGTAGGTTCACACTCCAGATATACACCCCATATAAATATCTGGAAACCTGCAGCAGCATTACTGAACTGTGTGTGAAAATATCCTATCCACAGTATGGGGTACCCTTTTATGTCCGCAATTTTTACCTTTTATTATATAATCAGCTTTTACAGGTATTTTGGTAAAACTTGTGCTTTATTAACTCATACCACATAAAACTGTGGCTTTTTATCTGTATTGTGGCCCTCCTCAAGTCAAGTCAAGTCAAGTCAAATAATTTTATTGCCAAGATAAAACACCAGGAATATGTCTCAGAATCGAGATAACACGCACGCACGCACACACACACAAACCTACACACACACACACACACACCCACACACACACACACGCACACATGTAGCAAGCTAAGACAGGCAGTGGGCTACAGAATTACAGTTCAAGTGACTATGTTACTATACAACTTTTCTAAAAATTATACGAGCTTTTCCTTAAAACGCATATCTATAATAGGCCAGAACCCAAAAGCTTTCGCGCACACACGCACGCACCCACCCACACACACACACACACACACACACACACACACAGTTCGCACACGAGCCAACATACTGCATGCAAGCACGACAGACAGAACCACACCCATGAGCCACCGCGAAAACCGTATGCAGAGGTTGAGGTCGAGGGGTCAAGGCCAAAGGTCGCTCTGTCCATGGCTAGCAGTACACACAAACACACGCGTAACGCGGTGTAGTTCGATGTAAAACCGAACAATTTGTTCTGTGCGAGATATAGACTTTAAGAAACTGTGAAATTGAAAATAGAAAGGATCTTGTAATCCAACAATAATAAAATCTTCCCCCTCACCCCTCACCCCTCACCCCTCACCTCTCACCCCTCACCCCAGGAGCAGGTTTTCAAGGCTTATGTTTGCCCGGGTCCATGTGGGAACAGACCTGGAGGAACATGAAGCTGGAGGAATATAAACCTGAGGAGACGCAGTGCGCGGACTTTAAAGTTGTTGACGGCTCATGTTTTAGTGCTGTCATGAACTGGCTAGTTTTAACTCTGCTTGTTGACTATTTAGCCTTGTGTAGTCTTTGTAACAGTAGAGAGTCAGTATAGTACACAGCAGCAATTAAAGTACACACCGCGAGCCCGACCCACGCTGCGCTGTGACTCAGCACTTGAGCTTTGAATCGGACCGTTTTAACCAATCAGCTTAGGCTAAGCGGTTCGAGCCAGTTTGACTGGGTCCGAGCCTAACACAGCTTTGGTCAGTTGGGAGGAATACACCGAAGTGTTAACAGCTAGAAAGCTGGCAGAGAAATCTCTCCACACTTAGACCAGGAAGCAGGACTTAGGAATCTTAGAATTCTATCAAGCCATCACGGGCCTGAACTTGTCAAACAGGTAAATGAACACCCTTCTGTTTCATCGTGATATATTTATATTATTGTTGAAATTATGTTTGAAGAATTTGCTATGCATAAATGTGAATTATTAATCCGAATTTGCCGTACCACGTGGAAGAGCCGACCACGAGCCGAAACACGACCGGTTGCGCCGCCATGTTGTATCCCGTACGGAACCACTGTTGCTTAACTTATATGTATGTTTGCAGACCAGTGGCTGTACCACTGAATGTTTATAATATTATTAATTCTGTATGTGTATAGTTAGACACGATTGATATTTATGTATGTATAGGAATTTAGAGTGAGATTCCAGTGGACCCCGGAAGTAGCAGAATGTTCGTCGCTTATGTATAGAGATGTGGAGCTATCACTGAGGGCTACTTTGGCTTTCAGTGAGACGCTCTGCACAAACCGATTATTCAGGGTTGTGCAGAATTTCGTCTCTTATATTACAGACGAGCAGGCGAGCTATCCTGTGAACCCCACTCCACAGAAACAAGTTGGCGGAGTATCCTCTACCGCACAAGACGGAAAGAGCTAACCGGAAACACACCCTGTCAGACCCCACTGCGTGGCAAGGGAACCCAACTACACAACTACACAGGTGGACCCGAAGCTACCTCACAGAAGGACTTCGCACGCACCATCTAGCAGTTAAGTGCAAAAACGAAGGTGCACTTAAACTGATCAAACCAGGACCACAGTAGTCCAACTCTTCAGAAACTGTAAAACGGACCACAGTAGTCCAAATCTACATGAGAACTTATAGCAAGTGCCCGAGGAAGATATAACAGCTGCCTAGACTATCAGCGATCGAACTATTAGCAGTGACTGAGACTTTTTAAGTTAGATTAGTACTTAGAGAATCTTGTATAGGGTAGAAGAAATAAATGTGTGATTTTAACTGTTATCAAGTGGCTGGACTACATATGATTCATAGCCGTGTGAAAGCTAGTGTGACAGTAATCTTTTACCATTTTTTCTATCTATTTCTGTACCCCAACCTTAACACAGAACGAGCTAAACAAATAAATTTATTAAAGTAATTCATAGGGTGACTTACTAGCAGTTCCCACCGAATAAACGTGAGGGTCCATAATTCCATTGTGCAGAGCCCATAAACCCCACGTGACAAGTGCCAGTGACCTAAATACACCCAGCAAGCACTGGATCCCTTCTCCCTTAACCCTGGTTCGCCCAGTGTTGCACTCAGCTGTCTGAGGCGTTAGACAGTGTGCCGAAGGTTGCTCATTGGCGGCGCCTCGGCCGGGGCATGAGTTAGGTCCTGTATCGGCCAACGCCTTGAGCAGTTCTTGACCTGGAAAAGCGCTGTGTCATCATCATCATCATCATCATCATCATCATCATCATCATCATCATTTGTCACGCAGTTATCAGTAGTTATTATAAAAGTAACAATATCAGTTAATCTAAATAATTATTCTCCTATTTGTACAGCCATTACATTGTGTTGCAGGGATCGGAGATTCCGTTTTCAGTACTGCACAATGAAGCGTTTAGGAACGCCCATATGACTCACATGCTCCATCTGGAACTTGCAATATTCTACATGAAAATGAGTGACAACATTGAAACGAAACCGTTATATTAAAACGCAAAATAATACTGTGTTTGGTCTTTGCGATGATCTTGACCTATGGCTCCGACTAAACACACATCTACCAGCTAATAAACGACAGCAAATGGTATCTTAAGCCAAACAATAGTTAGTGTCATTGGAATTACCTTGACCTTTTTAATGACCTTGTCCTTCAAATGACCTCTGATGCTCATGTATTATCAAATAATCTAATGTTGATGGGTACTAGGGATAAAATATAGTCACTCCACTGGACGATGACACATTTTTGATGTTTTTGTTAGGTCTAACATTTTCCTTGACCTTCAAGATAAATGTAAAAACGTCAAATCTATGAAAGACATAAAAGAAGTTTGAGCTTTCCATCTCTCATATTTTAGGGTCAAGATAACTTCAAAGTATCCATGTCAACCGACTTTTAAAAATACACAAATTCAATTCAATTCAATTATTTTATTTAAAGTCTTTTCACAATTAAGTGATGTTAGACTTTATAAATAATAATAAAAGCTAAATAACAACAGTTCTTAAAACTAAATTAAAACTACAATACTGTTAATGAATCTGGATGAGATGGTGTAAAATAATTTGTTATCATAATTTTATTTCAATATGTCATACATCAATTAATGCTTAATGCTGTTATTGACACCATTAGTTCAATGTTTGTCAAAATGTCTTTCACAGCCTTATGTTCGTTTATGATAATATCGCAATTATTTTCCTTAAATAATATTGTTGTAACTGTACATTCTAAAAGAATATGCTATACACTTAAAGAGTTAGGGCTGAGGGCGAGGAACAACGACCGGAACGTTTGATCACAGCACGTGAGAGAACGAGTCATACGGAGTTGGAACCTCAGCAATAAATACTAAACTAGGCCTATGCGTCACGCCTGCTGTTGGGTATGCCTACATTACTGATGTATTAAATTTGCACTACTGGTCACACATACGCACACACACACGCACACACACCCACACACACACTCTCTCTCTCTCTCTCTCTCTCGCTCTCTCTTTCTCTCACTCCTATCCTATGTTATCCCGTAACTCGGAGGTCGTTGAGGCAACCCAGATGATCGTTTAACCAGCATACTCCATCTTTCTCTGTCCTCAGCAACCCTGATGGCTTCGCTCAGTGTCAAGCCAGTCCATTCTCGAATGTTGTCCTCCCACCTCTTTTTCGGCCTCCCTCTTCTTCTACCTCCTTGCACTGTGCCTTGCAGGATGGTCTTTGCAAGGCCTGCTGATCACACACACTCACACACACTATAATATACATTTACAGTGTTACACTCGATGTTGGTTTTATTTTTATCAGTAGTTAATTCAGCCCCAATGCTTGAATCCTGATAAGTGTAACTCGGATTCGTTTATCCACGCAACCCGATCACTCAGCAACAAGGCAGGAGTCGTCCTATGAAGTTTTCCAACTTTATTCAGCGTACATGAACAACTGCATACAATGGCTCAATCGCTTTTTCATTTTCTCTCTCTCTCTCTCTCTCTCTCTCTCTCTCTCTCTCTCTCTCTCTCTCTCTCTCTCTCTCTCTCTCTCTCCACAGTGCATCAATTACATAGACTCCAGATAACGTCAGAATGTTCCAGCGTGACACATTACAACCAATCGGAATAAACTTCGTCATCCCTGTCTTACGTCATACAACATTCTTCATCATAAAAGAAGCTCTCAGCTTATAGTGGATCTATCTAGATTCTTCACTGATAGTAAACAAGCAACTCTAGAGAATTCTCCAATAATGTCGACCAACGAAAATTATCAACGTTATATAAAGCTTCTTCTAACAACAATGCAAACTCAAATCAAAGGTAAATACATTCTGTTATTGAATGCTTTGCAAAATAAAACGATCAGATCTATCGCGCGCGTTTCACACGCACCATCATGCGCGTTTCAACGTAACAGACACCTTACATTACATTACATTATTGTTGCTTTATGTCCAGCGGACTCTTCCGAGCCAAATCAAGACCGGACAACCCCCAATCCGCATAAAAGATCTGCCGAAACAACCCTAGTGGGAAAACCGAAAGGTCTCCACCAGCCAGTCACTTTACAATAAAGACATCCCACGCAGGGGACGGCTGAGGCTTCACCCCAACTTATCGAACCCCCGTTTACAAAAACAAAATAGAATACAAACATCATTATAAATTATCAACAAAACACATACATATAAAATGCCTACATTGCTAAATAATAACATCATAGGAAGCCCCAGTGACCACCTGGCAGAAAGCATCCAATATTCCCAAGCTGATCCAACAGACCTCATACACAAATAAGGAGTCTTGTCCCGGAAGAGTTTTCAAGAAAAAAGGTAGGAGACTGGTCTAGCGAAGAAGAAGATAGTATAGCAGATTGATAGAACAGAGCAGGAATGAGAAAGAGCAAATGAGAAAGACAGCGACAGTGGGAATTTAAAGCACTAAATTTCCAGAAAGTGGGGATACTATTTATACTGAAACCCCCGGCACCCCAACGTGGGTGTAACAGACACCAAGAACTGGTAAAACATTCACACAATGCGGTATAAGTAAAGGGCAAAAAATAACATTCAAAATGCGGCCCTATTTATGTACACAAAGGCAAGGGCAAGTACTCATTTTAAAAAAAAGAAGATAAAGCATGGTTTAAACTTTACATCTGTTCAAAAGCAATTCAAACCTAAGCACTGAACACAGTTTGTCGTCCCAGCAGTCAAACTTGACTTCTCATTGTGTTGCTATTGTTCTTGGGTTGTGTGCTCTTGTTCTGTCTGTCGGTTCGGTCCATCTGTCCAGACTTATTAGGAAATACTTTGAAATAGTCTGGAATTAGATCGAGCCAAATGTCAGTCTGCGGGTCGTTCCGTCGGAAGTTATATATCTCAAGAACCACTGAACGGATTTTGACCAACTTCATAGGAACATTGCCTAGGTTAGCAGCCATCTCTTGCCATCAGATTTGCTCAACCACAAAGGTCAAGGTCACAGGGCTCATTTTATTGCTAAACAGGTTTTGCTAACTATCTCCAAAACGACTAAAGCGATTTTGTTGAGTTTTAGTATACAGGTACCTCAGATCATGAGTCATCATTCAATAGCAATCCAATTGTTAATCAGTCAGGCGATCCATCGCTCTGAGTTTAACTTTGTGTTTTAACTTATCTCAAGACTAACTGAACCGTAATTCATCATTTTTACCCTGCGGAAACTCTTAACTACTGCTATGCATGTTAGATCATTCGTATTTGTACTTTCTCAAAGGTCAAGGTCATTGTGCATCACATTTTGTAAACACGTTTTACAATGTATCTATACATTTGCTGATCCCATTTTGATAATATTTTGGGTCTATCATTCCATTCCATTTTTAACACCAAGAAAATTTACAATTTTGAAAATTATTATTTCTCGATGTGGATGTGTGTGGGTGTGTGTAGGTGTGTGTGTGTGCGTGTTGCAGCATTAAACAAATGCATTCTCTGTGTGTTCACAACAAGAGAACAAACTCTCTCTGGCTGCCTGAAGGTGGACAACCCCTCCCAATCGTAACCAGTCGCCTCCACCACATAAATAAAATCATAACTACCAAGGAACAAAAGCCAACTGCAAACCAAAATAACCGCAAGTTTGTTTTTTGGGGTGTTCTTTAAAGTGTGTGTGTGTGGGGGGGGCGGGGGGTTGGTGTGTGTGTGTGGGTGTGTGTGTGTGTGTGTGTGTGTGTGTGTGTAAATCACATTCTTTAAAAACTCTTCCGGGACAAGACTCCTTGTTTGTGTATGAAGTCTGTTGGATCAGCTTGGGAATATTGGACGCTTTCTGCCAGGTGGTCACTAGGGCTTCCTATGATGTTATTATTTAGCAATGTAGGCATTTTATATGTATGTGTTTTGTTGATAATTTATAATGATGTTTGTATTCTATTTTGTTTTTGTAAACGGGGGTTCGATAAGTTGGGGTGAAGCCTCAGCCGTCCCCTGCGTGGGATGTCTTTATTGTAAAGTGACTGGCTGGTGGAGGGCGTTCAGTTTTCCCACTAGGGTTGTTTCAGCAGATCTTTTATGTGGATTGGGGGTTGTCCGGTCCTGATTTGGCTCGGAAGAGTCCGCTGGACCTAAAGCAACAATTATGTAATGTAATGTAATGTAATTGTATGATATAAAGCACGCTACTGCTATTGAATCTATTGTTGGATTGTGCAAGGAGAGGATGATGTGGAGGGGGAGGAGGGAAGAGGATGAATTGAAGGACCCAAAAAAAATCATTTCAAATATAGATCTACTCATACGCTTAAGATTTTCACAGATAAAGGCAACGCACCCTTCTACGAAGGTTTAGATTTATTAACATCTTTTGCGCTGACGATAAATATTTAGGCTCACGCAAACACAGAGAGAGGGAGAGAAACAGAAAGTGGAACAGAGACAGTAACAGAAAGAAAGACCGAGACAGGCTGGTAGTGACAAATATTGCATGACAGGTTGATTTTCCTACTTCCCTTACTGCACAATGCTCGTTGCATTAGCAAAGATCGCATTACCACCCCGTCTCCTACCTTTCACGTCCACATCTCTCTAATTACTGCTCCAGCCTGACACGATACAATACAATGCAACATAATACAATACGATACTATACAACATAATATAACACATACGATACTATACAATGCAATACGTCTTGTCTAGTTGAGCGATAACAGTTGCAGCAGCATTAAAAATTAAATATTATCACGTTCCATCTGTTTGTTTCTTTTACAGGGTTTTTTTCTCACCAAAATGGTAAGACTTACATTGCCGCCAAGACCAGTAGGCGATTAGGCCTACATAGCATGCAGATTGAACTAATTCCAGATATAGGATAACACCAGCCAAAAAGGTTCCGTGTCGAGAAGAAATGTTGAGTGCACTAAACAGGCCTTGATTCGCTTATTGTTGACTAGCATCGATCACTGGCTGGCCTGGTTGCTAACAACAGAGACCAAAATAATAAAAAGGGGAGGGAACAGAGGGACTGGGGAATAGAGGGACTGGGGAACAGAGGGACTGAGGAACAGAGGGACTGGGGAACAGAGGAACGGGGGAACAGAGGGACTGGGGAACAGAGGGACTGGGGAACAGAGGGACTGAGGAACAGAGGGACTGGGGAACAGAGGAACGGGGGAGCAGAGGGACTGGGGAACAGAGGGACTGGGGAACAGAGGGACTGGGGAACAGAGGAACTGGGGAACAGAAGAACTGGGGAGCTGGGGAACAGAGGGATGGCGGAACAGAGGGACTGGGGAACAGAGGGACTGGGGAGCAGAGGGATGGGGGAACAGAGGAACTGGGGAACAGAGGAACGGGGGAGCTGGGGAACAGAGGGATGGGGGAACAGAGGGACTGGGGAGCAGAGGGACTGGGGAACAAAGGAACGGGTGAAAAGAGGGTGTCTGGGGAACAGAGGGAAGGGGGAGCAGAGGGACTGGGGAACAAAAAAACTGGGGAACAGAGGGACTGGGGAACAGAGGGACTGGGAAACAGAGGGACTTGGGAACAGAAGGACTGGGGAGCAGAGAGACTGGAGAACCGAGGAACTGGGGAACAGAGGAACGGGGGAACAGAGGGACTGGGGAACAGAGGAACGGGGGAACAGAGGGACTGGGGAACAGAGGAACGGGGGAACAGAGGAACGGGGGAACAGAGGGACTGGGGAACAGAGAACAGAGGGACTGGGGAAGAGAGGAACGGGGGAACAGAGGGACTGGGGAACAGAGGAACGGGAGAACAGATGGACGGGGGAACAGCGGTCAGCACCCGATAAAACCTGCGTGTCTTTTCATGCAATCTTTATGTAGATGACAGTGCACTCACACTGCACACTTGAGATAATGCTGACATTTGCATTACCAAACGGAGACTGAAAGATCAAAGGCATTCAGTATGGTCTATAGATTACAGAGTTGAAGTTGCCCAGTTCAATAAATTTGATTATTTTCCGCAAAAATGAGCTTACTTTAAAGTTCTCCATGTTATTACATTAAAGAATTACACAGTGGACTGTCGTTGCTCAGTCCCACCGCTAAAGGCCTACCCGAGACACCAGCTATATTTGGTCTACATTGAGGGCTATGCTAAACTAAGACAATTACAAAATATGAAGGTTTAATTCGCTTTAGATCGCTTGTTGTTGTTCGATAAGGATAGGAATTTTTACCTATAATTAACGTTAGGGGAAATAATTTTATAAAACTTCACATGATAATTTCCCTTAGTTTGTGACGTAACGTATTGTAATCAGAGAGAAAGGAAGAAGAGAGATCACTTCGCGATATCGCCTCTATGAGAAGTGATGTACGGTGGAGGAGTTACGTCCCTTCAACCTCACATGGGCTTGCTTTCGGTTCTTAATCTCTTGTCTATATATGGGGGTTTTAATTTATATTTTAAAAAAATGTTTTAGACTGCGATTTTCACCTTTTGCTGTTGAAAATGTTTAAAATAAGGCTTTTCAAATTTGAGAATTTTTTTTTTATGCACATCTGTTTATTTTTTCATGACTTGCTGCCTCTTGACCGTAAGGGTGTTATGAGCGCTTCCTAAACTGTAACCCGTGATATAGGTGGCTTTTGCATTGTTTTGTTGCTTGAAATAAACAGTATGTATAAGATAAATTGAGTTAAAATAAAAATAATAATAATATTATAAAAAAACACACATTAGTCTAGAATATGTGTCATACATGCGTAATTTATTTTTTGTTCCGTATGGGGTTATACAGCATACGGATTGATTGGCAGTTTTAGTGTGTATAATTTGTGCGGGTGTGTGTGTGTGTGTGTGTGGGTGTGTGTGTGTGTGTGTGTGATATAGAAAGAGATGGAGATCGAAATATAAATAAAGATATTGACTAATTCGAAACGTAAATCTAGTTGTGCACACGGAAATTCATTTATTTACAAAAATATGCTTCGATTGATTTCAACATAATAATTAGGGTACGTAATTATTATACTCTCTCTCTCTCTCTCTCTCTCTCTCTCTCTCTCTCTCTCTCTCTCTCTCTCTCTCTCTCTCTCTCTCTCTTTCTCTCTCTCTCGTATTTAAAAAAAGGTGAACAAGGCAACTTTTTGTGATCACAAATGAAACCATCCTGCAATCAACCCTATATATTTCATTCAAATTGACAATACATTCAGAGTGGGGCCGGGTAGCTCAGTTGGTAAGAGCGTCTTGCTAGTAACCGAAAGGTCGCTGGTTCGAATCCCGGATTGGTCAACGTGTGATCATATTTGTTACGTTGAAACGCGAATGGTGCGTATGAAATGCGCAAGATGTTATGTGTGAAGCGCGTGCAATGGTAGGCTTGTGTGTGACGCGCGCGATAGATCTGTTCGTTTTATTTTGCAACGCATGCAGTAATAGAGTGTATTTATCTTTGATTTGATTTTGCGTTGTTATTAGAAGAAGCTTTGTGTAACGTTGATGTTTTTAGTTGCTCGATATTATTTGAGAACGTTCTCGAGTCAGTTGTTTACTATCGATCGAAGCGTGTGGATTATTCTGTTGGTTACCATGGAAGCTTCCATTCCAAATGAGGTTGTATGACGTGGTCACGTGATGATGAAATTAATTTTGATTGGTTGTGGTGTTTTATGTAGGATTATTCTCGTTTGTTCCCGTGTATGTAGAGACTATATAAGCGCCGCACTGTTAAAAAAGTTAGAGTGTTGTTGTTGATAGTGATTTGGAAAGTAAATTTGAGAGTGGAAAGACGATTGAGCGATTGTATGCAGTTGTTGATGTGTGCTGAATAAAAAAGTGGAAAACTTCATACGTCGACTTTGTGACTTGTATGCTGCTTGAGCGGGTTGCGTGAATAAACGAATCTGAGTTACACAACTATCAGGAATTCAAGCATCGGGGCTGAATCAGATACTGATAGAAAACTCCAACATCAAACTGAGTGTAACATTTTGGGGGCCAAGCCGCGATTCACGCCATAGCCAAGGGTTCAACTGCTACAACAAGCGAGTCAACGTTACGAGAGGCAGTCATCGAGGGTAGCCGCCAACGAGTTGCGTCGAGAGGGACCAACATACTGGGACTACATCCGATAGATTCGGGTTGACTGCAAGGGCGTGTAGTCGCCGAAGAGTTGCTTCGTGAGCGAACAACAGAGCGGGACTACGTGGCTGCCGCAAGACTACGTTGAGGGACAGTCTCGGAGCTACATCGCCAGTATTAGAGAGAGCGGACGTCGCGTCTACTTCAGCACAGGAGCGTGTACATCAACACCAGCGTGGTGCAGCGTCGCATACGACGAGGACAGCGGAGCCTGCGTCAGCGAAAGCGACTAGTGGCAAGCATCAGCGCTACTGCAGAAAGCGTGCTGTTCTAGAACAGTATAGAAAGGTACAGCACAGTCAAGAACTTTCCAGAAAAGAACTTTCCAGAACTTTCCGGAAGCATCAAGATGGCTGACTTCTGGCAGAAAGGGGTTGAACTAAATCTAAAAGGCAAGCAGCTGACGGAGTACGTCAAGTCTCAAGAGAGAATATGGCGTGAAGAAAGAGAAAGAGAATTAGAAGAGAAGCGTCTAGAAAAGGAAGAACAGCGTCGCCGAGAAGAAATAGAATTAGAACAGAAGCGTCTGGAAATTGAACAGCAGCGGCAAGAAAAAGAAGAACAACGTCGCCGAGAAGAAAGAGAGTTCGAGCTGAAGCGTCTTGAAGGCGAGCGTCAATACCAGCTAGAGTTGGCGCGTATCCAGAACAATCAGCATGCGCCACAAGTCACCAACGACCATACGGCTCCAAAATTGCCAGCTTTCGTCGACGGGAAGGACCAGATCGACAGCTATCTGGCGAGATTCGAAAGGTTCGCCGAAAGCTCCAATTGGCAACCTCAAGACTGGGCGATTCGACTCAGTGCTCTTCTGACGGGGCAAGCACTGGAAGTTTACACCAGACTGTCGAACGATGACGCTAAAAACTACGACGTCTTAAAAGAGGCCCTGTTGCAGTGCTACAGCTTCACAGAGAAGGGCTACCGTAAACGCTTCCGTGAATGCCGGCCTTTGTCAGACGAGACACCAAAGCAATTTGTGGAGCGCCTGTCGTCATACTTACACAAGTGGGTGGAACTATCAGGCAAAGGGAAGTCTTACGATAGTCTTCATGACCTGATCGTGAAGGAGCAATTCCTCAATGCCTGTCACAAGGACCTAGCGACCCACTTAGAAGAACAAAAGCTGCAGACGCTTAAAGATGTGACCGAGGTTGCTGAAAGATATCTCCTCGCTCACGAAAAAACGCTGGGGCCACCCAAGGCGACGAAACCATTTCAGAAAACTGCAAGCCATGGGAACCAGATCCAGGGGAGTCAGACGAGCCAGAGACACACGGACTCCACGCCACCTCCCAGGGAAGGGCATTCAAGAGGCTGTTTCACCTGCAACGCTACAGACCACAGAGCGGCTAACTGTCCTCAAAACAAAAGTAGCGGACAGCGGGGCAGTACGGACAATGCAGCGGCGGGCAACCGACAGAGACGTTTCTCCAATCAACGGCAAACCAGTAGATCTGACCATCAAGTGTGCGGCGGGAGCGTCATTCTTCCGAGTGAGACCGAGCGCACAGCTACCCATGCGGACGTGCAAGAGTGCATAACCGATAGCCAACTCCTCCTTGCCAACGGGAAATCCATCCCCGTCGTCGCCAGCGCAGCTGTGACCGTACAGAACATGCCTGTTTCCAAGGGGCGCGTCGGAAATCATGAAGTGACTGTTTTAAGAGACTCTGGCTGCAGTGGGGTCATCGTCAGAGAAGATCTAATCGCTAAAGAACAGTTCACTGGCGATTCAAAATGGACACTTATGGCCGACAGCAAATGTGTGAGAGCGCCAGTTGCGAAGATTCATGTCAACACCCCTTTCTACGTAGGCGAAGTCGAAGCGGTTTGCCTGAAGAAGCCGCTGTATGATTTAATGATCGGGAATATCGACGGCGCGAGACGACCCGACGACCCCGATTCAGAGTGGAGTCCTGCCTCAACTCAACACGTCGAAGTTGTGGAGGAGGATCCATTGCCATTTCCCGATGGAGACCTTACAGAGCTGCTACGGGACAATGTAGTTACTCCGGCTCAGCCCTGCCGACCAGAGATCGTCGGTGCTGTTACTACCAGGGCCCAGGCCAAGAGAGACAAGACGTCTACGCCACTGAAGGTCGCCGACAACTCCAAAGCTGCCATCGTGGACAGAGATAAGCTGATCCAGCTCCAGGAAGCTGATAGCACTTTAAACAAGTACAGGAACCGCCAAGACCACGTGACCAAGGGCAGTGGCACGGTCTATTTTGAGGTGAAGGCCAAGATCCTGTATCGAATCTTCCAGCACCCGAGGGTCAAAAGAGGGAAACCACTACGTCAAGTATTGGTACCGTTACCCCTAAGGCGCCAAGTGATGGAAGTAGCTCACGACTCTATCATGGGAGGTCACCTAGGTATCAAAAAGACGTCGGACAGAATCCAGGCGGTGTTCTACTGGCCAGGACTTCATGCGGACGTCAGCCGTTTCTGCCGATCATGTGACATTTGCCAGAAGACCATACCTCGAGGAAGGGTCCCGAAAGTGCCTATGCAGAGGATGCCTCTGATCGACCGACCTTTCAAGAGGGTGGCCTTAGACTTAATCGGTGAAATAAGACCTCCGAGTGAAGAAGGTCATCGATGGGTACTGACTTTAGTGGACTATGCGACTCGGTACCCAGAAGCAGTGCCACTGAAGAAGATTGACACTGAAACTGTAGCGGAGGCACTGGTGGACATGTTCAGCAGACTTGGAGTGCCTGAAGAAATTCTGACAGACCTCGGGACGCAGTTCGTCTCTGACTGCATGAAGGAGGTCAACAGACTGCTGAGCATCCGGCATTTGACTACGACACCCTACCATCCGATGTGCAACGGGCTTGTCGAGAAGTTCAATGCTACGCTGAAGTCCACCCTGAAGAAACTGTGCAGCGAGCAGCCCAGACAATGGCATCGCTATATCAACGCCTTACTTTTCGCCTACAGAGAAGTACCGCAGGAGTCCACCGGCTTTTCTCCGTTCGAGCTGTTGTACGGAAGAACCATCCGAGGGCCGATGCACATCCTGAAAGAACTGTGGACGAAAGAAGTAGAGACCCCAGAGGTGAAGAACAGCTACCAGTACGTGTTTGAGCTACGGGAGAAGCTGGAGCAGACTCTCGAGATAGCCAGAGAAAACCTGAAGAAGTCCCAAGATTGTGGAAAGCACTACTACGATCGTAGGGCTGTAAACAGGAAGTTCAAACCTGGCAACAAAGTGCTGGTGCTGCTACCTACTGATCATAATAAGTTGCTGATGCAGTGGAAAGGCCCGTACGAAGTGGAGACCGTGGTGGGGATCAACGACTACAAGGTGAAGGTCGGCCAGCACTCCAAGATATACCACGCCAACCTCCTTAAGCTGTACGTGGAAAGGCCATCAGAGACTGTACAGGCAGCGACAGCAACTGAGATAGACGACAGCTTTGACAGCGAGGAACTGTTGGAACTGGGAGATTTCCATAGCAAAGAAGGCATCAATGATGTTAAGCTAGGACCGAGCTTGACGGAAGGTCAAAAGTTGGAGCTCGAGGACCTTATGGGCGAGTTTCCCCATAACTTCAATGATGTCCCAGGCTCTACGACTTTGGTCGAACATGAAGTCCACACCCAGACCTGGAAGGAGCATCTGCAGACCTTGAGGGAGCTGTTCCACCGTCCCGCAGAAGCCAACCTGACCGTGAGACCCAGCGAATGCATTCTGGGAGCTGACAACGTCGACTGCGTCGGACATCCGACGGAAGAAGGAGACAACGGAGGATGCACTGACTCCAGGAAAGCCCGCGTGATCATCGTCTTTGACCCTGGGCCGATGACAACCGCAACTGACGAGGGCGTCGTTTCCTTGTGGAGGAGAAAACATTGACTGTGTATATAAACTGAGAAACATTGACTGTGTGCGAGTAAAGAACATTGACTCTATGTAGATAAAGTGTGAACACTGTCAATATTCAGATAGACTTGCGGATGGAAGAACATTGACTCTGTGTGAATGAACTGTGAACATTGACAATATCCAGGCAGATTTGAAGATGAAAACCATTGACTCTGTGTGGATAGACTGAGCGCATTGACAGTATTCAGAAAGACTGAAATAAGTTTTAATTTCTGATTTTGTTTGTGCATTACGTTTCAACGTTGTTGAAAGAAATTAGGTAAATTTCTTCTTGAGTGGGGGGTTATGTTACGTTGAAACGCGAATGGTGCGTATGAAATGCGCAAGATGTTATGTGTGAAGCGCGTGCAATGGTAGGCTTGTGTGTGACGCGCGCGATAGATCTGTTCGTTTTATTTTGCAACGCATGCAGTAATAGAGTGTATTTATCTTTGATTTGATTTTGCGTTGTTATTAGAAGAAGCTTTGTGTAACGTTGATGTTTTTAGTTGCTCGATATTATTTGAAAACGTTCTCGAGTCAGTTGTTTACTATCGATCGAAGCGTGTGGATTATTCTGTTGGTTACCATGGAAGCTTCCATTCCAAATGAGGTTGTATGACGTGAGTCACGTGATGATGAAATTAATTTTGATTGGTTGTGGTGTTTTATGTAGGATTATTCTCGTTTGTTCCCGTGTATGTAGAGACTATATAAGCGCCGCACTGTTAAAAAAGTTGGAGTGTTGTTGTTGATAGTGATTTGGAAAGTAAATTTGAGAGTGGAAAGACGATTGAGCGATTGTATGCAGTTGTTAATGTGTGCTGAATAAAAAAGTGGAAAACTTCATACGTCGACTTTGTGACTTGTATGCTGCTTGAGCGGGTTGCGTGAATAAACGAATCTGAGTTACACAACTATCAGGAATTCAAGCATCGGGGCTGAATCAGATACTGATAGAAAACTCCAACATCAAACTGAGTGTAACAATATTATTTTCCCCTTTACCAACAACTGGCCCGCTGGTGTCAGTATAAATCGGTCCAGTAGTCACCTATATGCGAAAGTGTCGTGTGACTATAATCTACAAACAACAACAATACATTCAGTGAGTCCTGTGACAAAATAAAGGGTTGGCATCTGTTTTTTATATTAGAATATTCTGCCACAACCTAATTTAATTATAACAGGATACGAAGTTGAGGAATTACAGACACAGTTTGGTGGACAGCAAATAACAAGCCGCTGAAATTTTACTTTACTCATACTGTCTTACAATCTTTTTTTTTTTTTTTAGGGCTAATCCAAACCGTTTCTTACACGAAACATCACCTTAGTTCCAATCCGTCTTGTATCATTGACAACCATTCATTGACCAGTCTTGGTCATCATAATTCTTTTATATCACGATTCTTGTCTGTCAGAATAGATCTACAATTTCTTCAAGAACTTACCGTTCTTCTTCCTTTGGGAAACCAAAAAAACTCTTCCCCTTGCATGCTGCCTTTAATCTTGCGTTTGTGCAGTTCAAAGCTGCACAGTGGTCACCGTAACTCTTCCTGCGATTTATTTTCCCCCTCTCCATCAGATCTTCGCTCTGTGACGCAGCCATTTTCACACATGTTACAATCAAGTCGCATAACTCGTGACGCGTCATCACACCAAAGGCGTCACTGCGTGGTCTAAGTATTCCTGGTCTATGTTGTAATGGAGCCACAAGACCACGCTGAAAGCGATTCTTCGTGCAGTTCTTCTAGTAGTAATATTAGCGCCCAAGAAGATGGTAATGATTACGGAATTATACCATATCAGTTTGAACCAGAAGCTTCTGGAAATGACAGTTCAACTTCCAGCGAAAATGACGACAGTCTACATCTGAATCGTCTTTTTTCTACAGATTGGTAAGTGTGATGTCGAATGACAAAACTCTGAAACTAAGTTTTAGGCTACTTACTAAATAAACATTTTAATATTTTGGGCCTATTTGAGAATTGAGTAGCCTAAATCAGGCTCTTTTTTTTTTAAATAAATGAACAGTTATAATATTACTAGCCATATTACTAACGTTCTTGCTTATTAGTAGGCCTATAACACATTACTTGATCAGTGTGTGTAGTACATGTATTATACTTAGAGAGTTACTCAGTTAGTCATAGCAAAGACTTTGATATATGAAGACATGCCATGAGGGCTACTTCAACAGAGTTTACATGTAAAACAGCGATCCTAGCGGTAGTACTGTTTCTATGTCAAGGGAGGTAATACGCGTTCAATAAACAACTGTGTCGGCAAGGTCTACAGTCGATGCAAAAGCTCTTTTATTTCACTGTTTTCTTTGTTTTGCGTAATTTAAAAAAATAATAAACACAAAAAATAAATAAAAGTAATTTTTTATATTAAAATATATACTACTTTAAAAGTCAAGCTGATCTCATGCTGATAAACAAAAGAAGTAAGTTTGCATTCTACTTTCCTACTTTCATAAGTTCAGCATGCCCCTGCTATCATATTATTTTTATCTGGTTTATTACCTTACCCATTGTCCTTAACAGTAATCTATTAGGACGTAAAGCTTCGCTTTTTTCTCATTACCTTACCCGTCAACCTATACGCTTAATGTATCCGGGGACGTAAACTTTACTAATATATATATATATATATATATATATATATATATATATATATATATATATATATATATATATATATATATATATATATATATATATATATATATATATATATATATATATATATATATATATATATATATATATATATATATATATATATATATATATATATATATATATATATATATAATCTTTACTTGCTATAAATGTTTAAATTTGCCTGTAGAAATTCTAGAGTTTTATCCGGTACGTAAACTTTACTAAAATATATATATATATATATATATATATATATATATATATATATATATATATATATATATATAGATATAGATATAGATATATATATAGGGTTAGGGTTATATATATAATCTTTACTTGCCTAAGATCGTTTTCTGGGAGCCGCCTTGGATCCGGGGACCCAGCTGGGTCCCCAGATCCAAAGTCGGGTACCCAAATGACCGGTTGGTGACTTTTAAGGTGCCCAGAAGCCATAGTTTATAAGGATATATATATATATATATATATATATATATATATATATATATATATATATAGATATAGATATATAGATATATATATAGGGTTAGGGTTATATATATAATCTTTACTTGCAATAAATGTTTAAATATGCCTGTAGAAATTCTAGAGTTTTAACTCTTTGGGTACTATATTTGATAACAGAATGTCCTGTAAAACGTGGACAGAGAGAGTGCATCTTCTCCGCAATGTTTTCTGTTAGCTCAGATATACTTAGTCGATTTTATCAGTCATTTATAGAAATTTTCTTTTATTTGCTTCGAAGTTTGTCTGTATCTGATGGAAACAGCTTGTCAAGTATCGCAAATAATTATGTTCTCAGAGATTACTGGCATGAGACATCAAGACCTGAGCAGTTCTATTTTTTGTGTGTGTAGGTGTGTGTGTGTGTGTGTATGTGGGTGTGTGTGTGTGTGTGTGTGTGTGTGTTCGTTTTTCTATGAGCACCACCCCACAATGTGTGCCACCTTGTCGTACTTTCTTCTTAGCGCGCGGCATTTTCCCAAGTGACGACAGTTATTTCGCTAGGTGGCGCTTCTCTAATATCGAAAGTAGCAAACTCCCGGAAGTGGGCCTTGTAGAGCACTGAAGTGTCGCACAAACTGAATTGTCGTACGGACGACACTTCAGTTGCGGTGCGACACTTCGGGGTGACCTCGAACACTGAAGTGTCGCACAAACTGAACTGTCGTCGGCGACACTTCAGATCTGATATTGAGCACTGAAGTGTCGCAAAAAACTGAACTGTCGCCCGGACGACACTTCATTGAGCATAATATGTGAATATGTGCGCTATACAAAATTCGATTAATAATGTTATTAATATGGCTTTGTCAGTGTAAGAAAATTGTTTTCCATTGCTGGCCGGGGCGGCAGTGGTCAATGGTGAAAAACGGCGGACCCACTCTCTCTCTCTCTCTCTCTCTCTCTCTCTCTCTCTCTCTCTCTCTCTCTCTCTCTCTCTCTCTCTCTCTCTCTCTCTGCCTGACTCTCTCTCTCTCTGCCCCTCTGTCTGTCTCTTTCTTTCTGTCTTTCTATATGTCTGTCTGTCTCTCGCTCTCTGTCTGTATGTCTCTCTTTGTATGTCTGTCTCTCTGTCTGTCTTTCTCTGTCTGTCTCTCTCTCTCTCTCTGTCTTTCTGTTTGTCTGTTTCTGTGTCTGTCTCTCTGTCTTTGCCTCTGTCTCTCTGTATCTGCCTATCTGTCTAACTGTCTCTCTCTGTCTGTCCCTCTCTGTCTCTCTCTCTGTCTCTCTCTGTCTCTCTCTCTGTCTCTCTCTCTGTCTCTCTCTGTCTCTCTCTCTGTCTCTCTCTCTGTCTCTCTCTCTCTCTCTCTGTGTCTGACTGACTCTCTCTCTCTCTCTGCCCCTCTGTCTGTCTCTTTCTTTCTGTCTTTCTATATGTCTGTCTGTCTGTCTCTCGCTCTCTGTCTGTATGTCTCTCTTTGTATGTCTGTCTCTCTGTCTGTCTTTCTCTGTCTGTCTCTCTCTCTCTGTCTTTCTGTTTGTCTGTTTCTGTGTCTGTCTCTCTGTCTCTGCCTCTGTCTCTCTGTATCTGCCTATCTGTCTAACTGTCTCTCTCTGTCTGTCCCTCTCTGTCTCTCTCTCTGTCTCTCTCTGTCTCTCTCTCTCTGTCTCTCTGTCTCTCTCTGTCTCTCTCTCTCTGTCTGCCTGACTCTCTCTCTCTGCCCCTCTGTCTGTCTGTCTCTCGCTCTCTGTCTGTATGTCTCTCTTTGTATGTCTGTCTCTCTGTCTGTCTTTCTCTGTCTGTCTCTCTCTCTGTCTTTCTGTTTGTCTGTTTCTGTGTCTGTCTCTCTGTCTCTGCCTCTGTCTCTCTGTATCTGTCTAACTGTCTCTCTCTGTCTGTCCCTCTCTCTGTCTCTCTCTGTCTCTCTCTCTCTGTCTCTCTGTCTCTCTCTGTCTCTCTCTCTCTTTGTCTCTAATGTACATAATTATATGTGAAGTATTGACCATGTTGCCTAGTGTATTGGTTCAATGTTGTTGTTGTTTTAAATATACATATATATTCCTTTGCTTGTGTTATAGTAATTGATTATGAATATAGCTTCTGTTCTATTTTCCCTTTGCGTAATCGTTATATATTCTATAATGTTTTAACTGTTTATCGATGTCGTTTGCAGCATGCGTGTGGATGTGTAAGAATGCAAAGGACACGTTGGAAAACTAAGCCTCGGCCTAAAAATTAATGTTAATCATTTGGGTAAATAAAATGTTCTGAGTCTGAGTCTGTCTGTCTTTCAGTGTCTGTCTCTCTCTGTATGTTTGTCTCTGTCTCTCTGTCTGTCTATCTGTCTCTCTCTCACGCACACACACACACACACACGCACACACACACACACACACACACTCACACATACACAAGCGTGTCAGCGTTCAAATCTACTACGGTCACCGACTTTGTTTGTTTTTCTTTACTTTTTTATTTATATATTTATGTATTTATTATTATTAATTAATTAATTAATTAATTTATTTATTTATTTATTGTGTATTTTTTATTTATTATATTGATTATTTATTTACTTATGTACTTATGTTTGTATGTATGTATGTATGTATGTATGTATGTATGTATGTATGTATGTATGTATTTATTTACTTACATTTATAAATCCACTCATTCACATTTCACTGACACCGGTTTATAAGGGTCTAATTGTTGACCCAGCCTTTATCACATTCAGTCCTCTGATTATCCGATCTCCGAGGGGAGCGCTGTCCCACTTGATCACGGTGAAAGGGAGGAGGAGGGGGGGGGGCGAGGATGGAAGGGGGGATACGGAAGGTTTTGACTGCGGTTAGGATGTCCTTTGGGGAATAAATCATTGATATTTTAACTGTAAACATTTTCATTATGTTTTGTTTTTAAATGTTGTCTATATATCACCTAACTGAAGAGACGTTAAATTAAATTAAATAACTATCAATAAATGAGCGTGTGTGCTTGTGTGTGTGTGTGTGTGTGTGTCTCTGTGTGTGTGTGTGTTGATGTGTGTGTGTGTGTGTGTGTGAGAGAGAGAGAGAGAGATATAATAATAATAATAATCAACATTGTACAGCGCCCTTCCTCACTAGAGCTCATAGCGCTTTACAATATTACCAAAACAGAGAGAGAGAGAGAGAGAGAGAGAGAGAGAGAGAGAGAGAGAGAGAGAGAGAGACAGAGACAGAGACAGAGACAGAGACAGAGTGATAGACAAACAGAGAGGGACAGATAGACAGACACAGACAGATTGAGAGACAGACAGAGACACAGAGAGAGAGACAGACACAGACAGAGAAATAGAGAGAGAGACAAAGAGAGGGACAGAGAGAGGCTTATATTATAATGAAAGAGTTTATGCTGCTGCCAAGTCTGGAGCTAAACAAACAATGCAATATGTTAATCTTGATATTCCTCTTTCACTTAATGAATACATATCAACCTTAATGGCAATAGAGCATAAAAAACATAATGCTAACTTCTTGACAAATAACACATTATTCATGCAGTTTGATATTAAGAAAATTCTAGAATTTTGTCAAATAAGCAATATTAACCCCTTTCATGTAAGGAGAATTATATCCTTAATGTACCGATGGAAATGTAATGCCTTTAGAACCAAATATGTTAAAAAAATATGGTATGTGTATGTAGTGGCATTGTTTCTCAACAACATATACTTTCGTGCCCTACATTAAAACAGCACATACCGGTATTGAAATCAAATACTGTAGCTGACATCTGTAATAGTCCGCAGCTGATTTATGAACTGTTTAAGTCCTTGCTATAGATAGTCCATTAGGCACAGTTGTGTAATATTTTATTTGATATCGTTTGTTAATATCGAAATAATATGTGTCTATATGTGTATGTGTATGTATGTATGTATGTGTTTGTGTATATATGTGTGTGTATGTGTATATATATGTATGTATGTGTATATATATATATATGTATGTATGTGTGTATATATATATACATATATTAATTATTGTATGGACTTGAGCATAATGTGTTTTTGTATAATTATGTGAGTGTACTTTGTAAATATGTGTGTATTATGTAAAAAGATGAGTGAGTGAAAGGTCGTCTAAAATCACACATTGTGTATAGACGTAAAATGAAATAAAGAAAGAAGAAAGAAGAGAGATACAGTTAGACAGAGAGGCAGAGACAGAGAGACAGAGGCAGAGACAGAGAGACAGACACAGAAACAGACAAACAGAAAGACAGAGAGAGAGAGACAGACAGAGAAATACAGACAGAGAGACAGACATACAGAGAGAGACATACAGACAGAGAGCGAGAGACAGACAGACATATAGAAAGACAGAAAGAAAGAGACAGACAGAGGGGCAGAGAGAGAGAGAGTCAGGCAGACAGAGAGAGAGAGAGAGAGAGAGAGAGAGAGAGAGAGAGAGAGAAAGCCAGAGCGCCAGACAGAGAGAGAGAGAGAGAGAGACAGAGAGCCAGACAGACAGAGAGAGACAGACAGACAGAGAAAGAGACTGACAGAGAGACAGACTGAGAGACAGACAGGCAGAGAAAAACAGAGAGATAGACAAGACGTACAGACATACAGACAGAGACAAACAGACAGAATGAGACAGACAGAGAGACAGATAGATAAGTAAGCAGACTTCGAAAGTTGAGAAAGAAAAAGAGACAAAAAAAATGAAAGGGATTGTTCTTATATAGCGCACTTCCAAGCTCAGAGAGCTTCTCAAGGCGCTGGCCACCAATATCCAGCATGCACAGTATAGTTTGCTGAAGTCAAGATTGAACCCACGTCGTCCGAGATGCACACACACTAAGCCTGCGCACTGACCACAGAGCTATCCCTGCCGCCAAGAGAGAGACAAATCGACGTATAAAACATATTATGTACAACATCAATAGATTTTTTTCCCACAATTATCGACAGTGGTTACGAAAAATGTAACAAAATCATCCTCAAAATCATCCTCAAAATCATCCTCAAAATCATCCTCAAAATCATCATCATCAAAATCAGCATCAAAAGCATCATCAAAAGAATCATCAAAAGCATCATCAAAAGCATCATCAAAATCATCATCAAAAGCATCATCAAAATCATCATCAAAAGCATCATCAAAATCATCATCAAAATCACCATCAAAATCATCATCAAAATCACCATCAAAATCATCATCAAAATCATCATCAAAATCATCATCAAAATCATCATCAAAATCACCATCACAATCAACATCAAAATCACCATCAAAATCACCATCAAAATCACCATCAAAATCATCATCAAAATCATCATCAAAATCATCATCAAAATCATCATGTGCACTTTGTCAAAATGCGACAGTTTATATCTGACATCAAACACTGAAGTGTCGCACAAACTGAACTGTCGTCTCGTGCGACACTTCAGTGTTCGAGGTCACCCCGAAGTGTCGCACCGCAACTGAAGTGTCGTCCGTACGACAATTCAGTTTGTGCGACACTTCAGTGCTCTACAGGGCCTCATGGCATGTCTTTATTCACACTTTTCTGCTATCCTATGCACCAACGGGAATCCCCTCTATGAAAAATACTTCCGGTTTTTTTTCTCCGCGTGTTTTAGTGAGTTATTTCCAAATATTCAAGAATAATAACATGTGTCACTGGCCACCTGTATCGTACCCTCACATACTTTTTTTTTTTTTCCTGCAGTTTATTATCCCTTTCTATCGCCAGTGGCGCGCCTAAACCCTACCTACCTAACATTATTTGTGAATTTTTGAAAAATATTCGGAAAAACATAACGCCCAGATGCTGGCTCGAACCCACACCTGTCAGGCGCCATTGGTTTCTGGCTTGTGGACAAGGCAAGTTAGTCCCGCTTTAGCCCACTTGGCCACAACGCTAGCCTAACATAGTCAGTTACTTCGTGTTTTGTGAAGGTTGCGACGGCGAAGCTATGGAAAACTACAAGAGTTTTCAGGTCCTGTTTCACTTTCTGTCGATGATCGACGCACCTCCTAAGTCGCCACAAATACAGGCCTCTACGATTGTTTTTTGCATTCTTTCACTGAGCATGTACTTCCTCCACCGTTTTTATACTTATCCCACTCGTTTTCTGGCTCTAACAATCGTCGTTTTCGGCAATTTGCCATATTTAAAAGTCACGCATCAAGCTTTGATAAAAGCAAAACAAGCCAAACCGGAACTTGGTTTCATATAACCTCGTTTTAATTTATAATGGCGATACCCACGAGTTTTTATGAGAGGTGCCGGAAAGTTGTGAATATATCAAGGTCTTTGGTCATAGTGAATAAGTGATGTTTAACGTTTAGGCCTACTAGTAGTGTTTACTTTTGTTCTTTCTCTTCCTCTCAAATGTGCATATCGTGATCATACTGATGATACTCTCAAATCTACTTTGTCTACATACTAGTAAAAAAATAAAAAAATAAAAAATATATATATATAAATGTGTTGGGCTATAATTAGTATAGTTCAGTAATTAAGCTCACATGATACTCAAAATAAAATGCCATACTTTATATTTATAATGCACTCAGCAACCGCACAATACAAGCCCGGAGAAGTTGGATTGATTTGTTCACATTTAGGTTGTGGAACATTAGTGTTGACATCTTCGCTAGTACAGTGGAACCTCTCACAACGACCCCCCCCCCCCCTCCCCTCTATAACGACTCCCCTGCCACAACGACCCATTTTATTTATTTATTTTTTTTTTAAATCAGTTTATAGTCCCCTCTCTTCCCGATAAGGATTTTCAGAGAGGAGACTTTTATTTTATTTTAACCGATGTATTTCCTTATATTGCTGTCATCAGTATAGCGACTACCTCGCTCTAACGTCTAACGACCGATCGTTGCAGACCGTATGGCGACTTTCTCGGCATGACTGCACAATAAAAACTGTCTACGATCTTGTTCAGCACAGTCAGACAGGTACTTATATGTGACACGCCAGCCGATAATCTTCTATAAGTTTGACGTCATCCTGTTAAATCACATGCCGGCGTATGGGGTGTTTTCAAGTGATTCACATTACAAGTGCAGCACAGATAGGCTGCGTAGCGACCTTCTTTGCCTGACCACACCGGCTACGATCTTACGCCAGCTGTTAACCTTCCGTAATTTTGACATCGTCCTGTTAGCCTACAAAAGCGGCCAGCCTCTACTCGTATGGGGATGGGGTACGTGTGGATTTCATGTGATTCACATCACATGTGCGGCACAGACAGATGTCTAGACAGAGAGAGAGAGAGAAAGAGAGAGAGAGAGAGAGAGAGAGAGAGAGAGAGAGAGAGAGAGAGAGAGAGAGAGAGAGAGAGAGAGAGAGAGAGAGAGAGAGAGAGAGGTTTGACTGCATCTTTCGTACTTTTGACGTCATCTTGTTCCACTGTAGCCATATTGAAGCGCAGTACAGTACTCGACGTCACATCCGGAAATAGGCATTTGCCAGCTAATGGCAGGTGTGAAAATCTTTGTAAATTAAGTTTTAATTAAATTAACAATCGTACGGGTATTTAACAAAAACAAAATAACTACTGTTTGATTATGTGACTCGAACACCTTTATTTAACCAAATATCGCCGATGTCTAGGGTAGGCCTCTAAGGTTGAGTTTTCCACTGTTGCTCTGTGTAGTGATGTAAACTCTATCTTTGATGATGATGATGATGATGATGATGATGATGATGATGATGATGATGATGATGGTGGCGATGATGATGATGATGACGATGATGATGGTGATGCTATCCACTTGTGTCCATCTATAACCATGCTCGGAGCGCATAAGGAGGATGTGAACAAATAAATCAAAGGATAGGAAAGTAACATGGGAGGGGAGTGTGGAAGGCCAAGACTGTGAGAGCGTCAATGGTGTTTGGCCAAGTCCATAGAAACCAATCACTGTGATGGGGACTAAACTTGTCATCAGTCTCTTTCTGAACAATCCAACAGTCCCTGTGGTCTTCAGCGTCTCAGGCAACGAGTTCCAGAGCACTGGTGCCGCGTTTTTGAAGACTCTGGCACCTGACCTTTTCTTGTTTGTTTCTTCAGATGCATTGGGGGCAGAACAGGGACTGGGAACATGAGAGCGAAGGCGACGAGGTGGTTGATATACTGGTATCAGTTCACACAATGAATACTCTGGGACAGTCTTACTCATGCAAGAAAAAGCTATTGACAGCATCTTGAGGTCTAGAGTACGGTGACCATCACGCGGCCAGACCGAGGTGCGGCCAATTCTAATAACTCCTATTCTACTAGCTTTAAAGCTTTGAAGAATCACAATTGCTTCCCTTGAGTCTACCTTAGCCTTTGTGTCGTGATTTCCAGTTTATGGCCGCGCTCTGCATATGACTTTTACTGTCTGTAAGTATTGACCCAAGAAAAGTTTATTTTTTTGAGATTACGGTGACCATCACGCGGCCAGACCGAGGTACATTACATTACATTACATTATTATTGCTTTAGGTCCAGCGGACTCTTCCGAGCCAAATCAGGACCGGACAACCCCCGATCCGCATAAAAGATCTGCTGAAACAACCCTAATGGTAAAACCGAAAGCTCTCCACCAGCCAGTCACTTTACAATAAAGACATCCCACGCAGGGGACGGCTGAGGCTTCACCCCAACTTATCGAACCCCCGTTTACAAAAACAAAATAGAATACAAACATCATTATAAATTATCAACAAAACACATACATATAAAATGCCTACATTTCTAAATAATAACATCATAGGAAGCCCTAGTGACCACCTGGCAGAAAGCGTCCAATATTTCCAAGCTGATCCAACAGACCTCATACACAAACAAGGAGTCTTGTCCCGGAAGAGTTTTCAAGAAAAAAGGTAGGAGACTGGACTAGCGAAGAAGACGATAGTATAGCAGATTGATAGAAAAGAGCAGGAATGAGAAAGAGCAAATGAGAAAGACAGCGACAGTGGGAATTTAAAGCACTAAATTTCCAGAAAGTGGGGATACTATTTATACTGAAACCCCCGGCATCCCAACGGGGGTGCCAGACCGAGGTGCGGCCAATTCTAGTAACTCCTATTCTACTAGCTTTTTCTGTTTTTAATTTTTTCGTTTCTTGTCTTATTTGTGTTTTTGTAAGTTTTAAAAAGTTGTAAAGGGCCTGCGCACGCACACACAAACACAAACATACACCACAAAATAAAAAAACCAAAATGCAGCACTATACAATGTACATTTGTCACTGCCACGACTCCCCCTGGGTAGACACCACAAACAAACACCTTACACACGCAGACAACCCAGACAGAATGACAGTTTCCCGCAGACGTGAAGCGATGATAACACAACAATTATATATACAACTTTCAAGCTATTTATTCATTCATACCACACACTCATACACATACAACATTTACACATGAAACGAGAAAAATGGCGATGGAACAATCAATGGGTCGATGAACAATGAAATGGAAATGTCAGATGAACGGGGGTTGCTGATCAACCACGTCTAACTAACGACTGTGCAACGCCAATGTCCGGGCACAGAGGGGGCAAGTGTCAAGAGGGGGACAAATAAAGAACGAGCCGACCTGATAGTAGGGTGTCCCCGTTGATGCCTCCGAAAGGTAGATGCCTCCGAAAGGTAGCTGCCTCCTCGTTGTGGTTGACGCTGGACTGTCGCTGTGTAATCCAGGCGCTGTGGTGTCGCCACTCCCTCCGCCGCTGACGATGACGATGATGGTGATGATGACGCTGTAGTTGCGGCGGCCCTGCCGCCGTCGACGCCTCTCAGCCTGACCCCTCCTGTCGGCTACCTCGTAACGCCGAGGCTAGGTCCCGCAACAGACGTCACGATCACGCAGGGAAGATGGGGTTGTGGGACGATGAGGATGTTCACAAACGTGGACGAATGGGTGGTGATGATGATGTGGGTCCAACGACCGGATGTCGTCGTCGTCGTCGCGCTGAAGAATTCGACGAACTTCCGAGCGACGAACAAAGACTTTCGAACCTGCAACATGCTTGCCGTATTGTTAATGTCAAGTCCACCCGATTCTGTCCCCCTCCCTCCTCACACTCTCCCCCCTTACTACACTAACTAATTCCTGTATCTTGAGGAAGCGCCACTGCTGTCCATTTCACTTCCCTTGACTACTTTTACTGTCTCTTGTAATCAAACACATAATTCAAAAACTAAATGACATTATGAATGCATGAAATGAACAATGCTGCAAATGAATACATGAAATCATCAACACATTATCCATCTTGAGCAACCGCAACCTCAACAACAGCAACCACTTCCATCCTACCTTCATCACACTTCACCCCCATTCTCCTCCCTCATTCTCCCTCCTTCAGTCGCACCCTTCCTCTCCTCAGTGCAACCATACTTCCCCTAGCCTCACGCACAGCTATCGTTCAACACCCCAAACAGCCGGCCATTGGTCATTAGCACAGTAAAGGAAAATCACCATCACACTCACCCAACGGCTCGATTGTAAAGTACCTGTAGCTAGCTTTCACTGCTTGCCTAACACAGTACTCCAAGTAGGGTAAATCCAGTGCATAGTTTCCATTAGTGGACAATGCCTCACACTAAACTACCACACTGCACAAACTTTGCTATATTATAGCTGTACTCCAATCTGAGAGTTACACTACAAAACACAGCACCTTTTCCAACTAGTATACTCTTTTTGGAACCAGTTACTATTATTCGTTAATAACTGTCCCCCCCCCCTACTTTTCCAGAACAACCAAAACACCCAGAGCAACAAAACAACCCGGTCTACACCGTAGCTCTGCCAAAACCTGTTCTGCCTAACAGTGAACACATTCCCCAAAACTGGCTGGCCAAACTATGCTGTTCAAAAATCACGCTTTCCACGTATAACCATACATTCGACACCGCGCAGTTACTACCCCAACTCATTAACTCTCCACCCGCACTTACTACTCGGTTTCCACACAGGCTGCCCTGTGACAACATTTCAATAACTAATACGGAAACAGTTACTTAAAAATCAGAAGTTGTTTATTATGACCAACACTAATGTTGACAGTACCATTGTAAATTGATTCAAATACCACACACACATCACACTCGCAAGAGAGTATAGGTATAAAGAGAATCGGTTTTTTAACCTTCAGAAATGTTTTTTTTGTAATAAAGTACAAGAAACCAAACTATCATCTAGATCTAAGCACTAGAATTCGTTGACTAGTAAGACACAAAAAACCCATCAAAATCATCATCAATCAATCATCATCATCATCATCATCATCATCATTTACAAGGTCAACATTTATTTTGAAATTCATATGTGAACACATCACAATTATTTAGTCCCAAACCACCAAAGTGATTTAAACATAAATACACCATTAAACAGGTCAGGCTATCAAGTTACTATATCGGTTTACATACAGTTTCAAATGCACATTGCACTGGTCTATTTGAAAGTTTTCTCCTGACAACGGATGCATGAAATCCAAATATGTGCGAAATTTAACAAGATTAAATCTATATCGGTATAATAAACAAAACAAAAACATAACATACCAAAACATCAACTGAAAGAAAAAAAATCAATGTTAACTTCCAAAGGGCAAGTTTACATCAAATAATGAAACACAAGTCAGTGTTGAAGCGAGGGATCGGACATTGGTCATAGTCCGAGATGTAGGTGGAAAATGTCTAACTGCATATACCCCCACCTGGTCATTTGTCCTAAATTTAAATATCTCGGTGCGGTGAGGGGGGGGGGTCAATTAGTTTAGACCCAGTGTTCACATTCTCCAAGTAGATTGGTTAGTTCTTAAGTCACCTCATCCGGTCCTGATTTGGCTCGGAAGAGTCCGCTGGACTTAAACCAATAATTATGTAATGTAACATAAAAGTCACCTCATGAGACAATGTCCAATAGCTTAATATACAATGTACACGTGTTGTTGTTGCTTACAGTAAATTCTGTATCCGAATGATTCTAGACTCTGCAGTAACACAACTTGAGCTCTTATGGAATATATTACAGTTCTGTTTGTCCTGTTAATTCAAATTCGTTCTAATCTTCATCATAATCGAGATTATCAGCAATGTTGTCCTCTCCTATTTATCTTCATCATCATCATCATCATCATCATCATCATCATCATCATCATCATCATCACCACCAAACTTAACAGGAGAACCATCGCTAAAATAAACTGCTGATGGACGTTGTGGCTGCAAGCAAATAGCACGCTCCAATAACACACACACGCTTCAAAATAGGTGAAGCTACAATAGCTGCCAGTGCAGCCGTTCAGCTCTGACACACTTCTTTACGTTAGACACCGCCCACACTGAACACACACTTTTTCAGTATTCGTGTACAGACGTGATTACAAGCAAATGGTTAAAATTTAAAAAAAAACTGCATGTAAATGATCAGGCATTACATACAATGATTGAATTGTAATTAAACCATTTATCCATCAAACGCAACCAAATGGAAACTCCTGTCAGCAAGCTTGCAATCAGCCAAGCGATACATCGTAGAGGCTATTTGGTTTTCTACAGTTCACATCATCATCATGATTATGCAATTAACCGTCTATATACAACCCAGCCAGCTATTTCTATTAATGAGGCAACTCCTCAAAGGGGTATGTGTCATAATAGGAAGCACCCTCGCACACGAACACACACACACACACACACATCAACAATACCATATAATCTCCTATTATTCCTAAACCCGGGCGTACACCAATCCCCAACCCCAATCCTTTCCTATAATTTATTGATTGCCCATCATCACCTCTTCTCCTCATGTCTTTCACCTCACGTCGTCAACTTTTGATTAACGCACAGTAGTCTAAATCATTTCTGTGAATAGACGTTAAAAGAAATACAAAAACAAACTGATAAACGGACCTTAAACAAAACAACAAATACTGTGAAATAATAATTCAATATGCGACAAACGAAATTACGTAATATGAACAGATATTAAAAATCTAAAACAAAAGTCTACACAAAATATTCTGAAAACAAACAAATCAAACAAACAAATACTTAAAGCAAAACCATTGTGAAGAGAATCCAAAGACAAAAATATCAATGAAAAATGTCCGAAGGCATTTAGAGGTGGTTTGTTCTCTGCGTACACTTGTGGTGTTGTGGTTATCAGGGATGAACGGGCTCATCGGGATCTGTGTTCAAATCCAGGCGAACAAAACTGCTAGAGATTCCAGCCTCCGGGGAAATAATGCTCTGTAAAGACAACAACAACAACAAAATATATATGGACACTTTATATATATATAGATAGATAGATAGATAGATAGATAGATAGATAGATAGATAGATAGATAGATAGATAGATAGATAGATAGATAGATAGATAGATAGATAGATAGATAGATAGATAGATAGATAGATAGATAGATAGATAGATAGATAGATAGATAGATAGATAGATAGATAGATAGATAGATAGATAGATAGATAGATAGATAGATAGATAGATAGATAGATAGATAGATAGATAGATAGATAGATAGATAGATAGATAGATAGATAGATAGATAGATAGATAGATAGATAGATAGATAGATAGATAGATAGATAGATAGATAGATAGATAGATAGATAGATAGATAGATAGATAGATAGATAGATAGATAGATAGACAGACACACACAAACACACACACAAACACACACACAAACTGTATTTTAGAAAATAAAGACGAAGAAGGAGAAAATGGAGAAGAAGAATGAGGATGAGGAAGATTAGATAGATACTTTAAAGATCCTGACGCTCGTGTCCTAGACACGGGAGTGCCAGTTACATAAATATAACGATTGAGGCATTAGACGACGGATCTAAGGATGCAAGCGGGCGTCTGGGACTGCTCGAGTTAGAGTTGTTGTTGTATCAAATGTTATTCATCAGATTAACATAAGTTGTACTGATGTAACATAAACAAATTACGAAATCTACCATGCGCACATCATAGATATTTTCCACATTATCAAACCATAAACATTATTTATACTACTGACATACACATACATTTGTAACAACATACATTTCCTAGAAACAAATTTTTTTTAAAATAAATAAATAAACAGTGGAACCGTTCAACTTTACCTGTGAAGAACGAAGTATTTATAAATGTCATTTTACGTCTTACAGAAAGTTGAAGTTTGGCCTCCAAGCCCCTACACCTCCACACCCCATTAGAAAAAAAAATAAATAAAATTAATTAATAATAATAATAATAATAATAATAATAATAATAATAATAATAATAATAATAATAATAATAATAATAATAATGATAACATAATAATAATAATAATTTATTAAAAAGAACAAAAAAAACAAAAAAATACAGCTCAAAATTAAAACAAATTAATAAATACCCCCCCCCCACCTTCCCTCTCCTCCCAAACCAAAATAAATAATTAATAAATATTTATTGAAACTAATAATGCTTTATTAAATAAAATAGGTACAAAAAAATAAATAAAAAAATGTTCTAGACTAATTGTAAAAAATTAAAACAACAAACAAACAAACCATTAGAAGAAATTGAATAATTCATGACTTAAAGAAATCTATGAGCAAGCAAACAAAACATTAGAAGAAATTGAATAATTCATGACTTCTAATTAAATCTATGAGCATTAAGCTCAATGACCAATCAGAATGTTCTTCTGGATATACAATACTTGAGATTGAGATAGGTAGTTTTAATTTATTTAATATAATGAGTAAAGGCTGAAAATGGTTATACTTTTTTGACATTCAAATATTAAGTGATTTACATTCAATATGCTACCACAATTACAAAGTACTGGAGGATTTATGAAACGAGCACGCCAAGCATTTAGCCTTATTCTGTGAAATAAACTGTTAATATGAAAAGATTTTGAAATAGATATAACATTTTGTGATACTGGTGAATTATCCAAGTAATGTTTTTCAATGACCTCTTGCTTGTATTGCTCATTCCACTGATTCCAAGCACATCGTTTTATTTCATTGTTAATTTCATTTGTTGTCAAGTTGAAAAATAATTTAATTGATTCATCTGAAGATGCAGCACTCTCTGCTAAGTGGTCAACAATTTCATTTCCTAATACATGTAAATGACTAGGTATCCAAATTAATGAAATATCCGATCCACTGGTAATGATTTGATGACATAACATCTTTATTTCTGTTAGCACTTCTTGTCTCTCTTTACTAACCCAAGAAGACAAAGCCGATAATGCTGATTTTGAATCAGAAAAGATTGTTATTTTTAAAGGAATACTAGTCAAATCAGTTATGAAAGATAAACTCATTAATATTGCAATTAGTTCAGCTGTAAAAATCGTACTACCTTTCGGTAAAAAATATTGTCGGGATATTTTAAAATCGGGAATGTAAAATGCTGCTCCAGTATTTCCATTGTCCAAAACTGATCCATCAGTATAGATGTGCAACGAATTTTGAGAATACAAATGAATATATTCTTGTGCAATTGTTGCCAATAAGAAAGGATTTTCTTTTTTTGAAATATGTCCATAATCCAAAATTATCTCCGGAGCTAAAAGAAGCCAAGGCGGATATGGGCTGCAAGGAATAACATATGGTGACGTTGTATCAATTGATGTGAGTTTGTTAAAGGAAATATATATTCATTAATTGACATAAAAACACTTTTATTTTTAAATCCTTTGACTGTTAATTTCAATATTTTCACCTAGCTCAATTGTTGTAGAATTTACAGTTGATTTTGCCCGTTTAACATATTGTGCAGTTTGTAACCTGTTTTGGTCAAGAAATGGTAATACCCCTGCTTCTTTATATGTTTTTGATGTTGAAGACCACTGGGGTATGCCAAGAGCTATTTTTAAAGACATGGAATCAATGCTAGTCAACCTATTTAAAGCTGATTTTGATGCTGTAAAATAAGACTTCTTTTCCATAATTTAATATAGATCTAATAGTAGCAATAGCTATGTAGATCAAACATGAAGAGTTGTTTGCCCAAGGTTGTTTAGATAGCACTTTTAATAAACTTATTTTCTTTCTTGCTTTGTCAATTAAGTGTTTAATATGACAATTCCACAAAAGTTTGTAATGAAAAACAATTCCAAGAAATTTAACAGATTTACTTGGATAAACATTTATATTGTTTACCTTAATTGATAAAAATGTATTATTATTAAAATCAATACATTTTTTGGTAAATATCATAAAAACTGTTTTGTCTCCCGATAAACAAAATCCATTTTCAAACATATATTTTATAATATTATCAACCATGTACTGATACTCCTTTAATATAAATTTTGTTCTTCTATATTCTATGCTCGAGTTAGATGCTGTATCAGCCAGTGTCTAGAGCAGCTCTTGAGCTGGAATAGAACAGAAATATGACCACCAATTAAAGAGTCGTTATTAATGAAAGTATCTTGTAAGAAAACACTAACTCGCGTAATCCTCCCCATATGAACCCGAGTCCTCATGTGCGACAGTCAAGCATTAACTACAAAGCCAGCCTGCTAACCCCGATTGCCAATTAAACTATGAACAGTCTTGGAATGGAGTGGATTATTATTTTTGAAAGGCATGTGTGCAAGCTAAGTACATATGAATTTCAAGGGAAAAGTAGGAAAAACAATTATTTATAAAGAAAAAGTAAAAAGAGACTGGAAGGTGAGGGGTGGGGGTGAACACTATCAAATTTAAACTAAATCCCTCCAATCGTTTGGGAGACAATGGGAACCGATTGGCATACAATTTTGTAATCTAGTAAGGATCATTATGTCCTAACTAAAACTAAGTATGTGTTCTCGGATTTTATCGTATCATTGGCTCACTTTAAGAAATGCATTTTACTAATCAAATGACTAGTCTACTTGGTCTCAAGAGAAGAAGAGCTAGTGGACACACAACAATACAAATAGAATGACACCCGTCGTATGTATGTGATTTCAACTTTTATATGTTCAACACAAATTCTAACACGACTTTGCTTAAATGTAATTAATAACTATAACTGTTCAAAGTGCGGGCAAAGTTTTTTAGCAGTTCTTCTTTATCACTTGCTAAGCAGTCCTATGTTTGGATGGTCTATTATTGGTCCGAGTTTTGTTTGACATCAGTTGCAGTTGAGAGGGAATTAGCTGCTCAGTTTCTGTGAGTGCTTGAGTCCGGTGGTCACTCTAAGGGAGTCTTGTCTCTCTAAGGATATCGGGCGAGTCTGGTAACTGCGGGGCTGGACGTGGCGAGGTAGATTTTAGGTTGATCTCCTTCTTTTCCACGGGAGCAAGCTGTTACACTCCGTTTGATGGTGGTGTTTTTCTATCAGTATCTGATTCAGCCCCGATGCTTGAAATCCTGATAGGTGTAACTGATTCGTTTATCCACGCAGCCTGCTCACTCAGCAGTAACAAGGCAAAGTCTTCGTATGAAATTTTCCACTTTTATTCAGCACACATCAACATCTGCATACAATTCTCAACTCAACTCCCAACAACACACAGAACATTGAATATATAATTTTTTCTCTAGTCCAGAACAAGGTGGAACGATCTCGTATGACGCAATTTACTAATCGCTTTAGACTTCGTCATCACTGTCTTACGTCATACATATTTCTTCTCCTTCCGGGAACGTTCTCAATTTTCTACATTTATCGGGAGGTTTCTATTGACAGTAAACACGCGAGTCAAGAGAATTCTCCAATAATATCGACCAACCAAAATCATCAACGTTATACAAAGCTTCCTCTAACCACAACGCAAACTCAAATCAAAGGTAAATAAACTCCATCATTGAATACTTTGCAAATCGAAACGATTAGATCTATCGTGCGCGCTTCAGACATACTATCGTTCGCGTTTCAACGTAACACAAGCGTCATGCGTTGACTCCACAAACCATCCTAGAGCTGAACTGTAAAATCCAGAACTCTGGCTAATATTCTATTCAGATATATAGCTATGTGGTGCCCTCTGCAAGGAGTCTATAGCCTCAGACACCTGCCGAGTTTCCTATATGCACACTACGATATCTGAATCTTAAGGCTAAGATACAGTATATCGAGCACTATGCACAACATGTCAGAAACAATATTCGGTTTATGTAAATGCATATTATGCAGTGCATATAACATGAACATACTAATACAGGGCAATCAATATAATATATAAACATACAAGTACTAGCAACTACTAGTGTTAACTTACTTCTAGTCTTTGGGAATCGTAAAACCGTCTCTAGTCTATCACTTTCTTTTTGATGGCTGAGGATTTTTGTTCACTTCAGTTCGATTCCTTGTTTAGACCTTCTTCGTTTCAAGCTTTGCGTGTGACTGCCCTGTAAATGTGGAGTTTACAGGGAATATACAGGAGTCTCTACTCTACTTCATCTCTGACTAATCGTCTCGCTCTCGCGACTAGGGGAATCTTTTCTCGGAATTCTCTACTTTTATGACCTGTATCTGGGCCACTATCTGTTATGTCTCAACTTCGTGTCAGAGGAGACTCGCAGGGTAGATCTTAGAGTGATATGATTCGCGTGGCTAACTAGCGGTCAAGTGACTCTGGTCAGATGTTTAAGTAATCTAACTAACATTCCTATTAGCGAGTTCTGCTTCATGGTGTCGGGAGAGAACGTTTCAAGAATGTTAATTTAACATCTGCGGACCTTCCCTTTAGAGAGCTGGTAAATTAACGGCAGGTTTTGTTCAATACTATCTGTTTATCTCTTAAGCTGAGTTACCACATCTTTGTCATCAACATTTCTGATATTACAGATCGATCCCACACCTGTCAGGCACCATTGGTTTCTGGTCTGTAGGCAAGTTAGTCCCGCTTTAGAGCATTCGGCCACAACGCTCGCTTTGGAAGTGCATCTTTAAAAAAAATCAATTTTCTCATTATTCGCTACTATGATCATTCTGATGACATTCTTTAAATTTAACAGAACTACAAGATCAACCTCCAAACTACAAAATCATCTCCTACGCCCATCTGTGAACTGTTGATGGGGAGTTATATCGAGCCGGATTTTTAAATAGTACCAAATCAACAGAAATGAATATGAAAACTCTACGGTTAAACTGCTCCAATTTTAAATGTTATCATCTCTAACTAATTAACAATAAAATCAACAACTCAATTTCAACAATTCATATTACGCTTTCAAGATGTGCATGACTTAACAGCCTACTGCACACTCCATATATAGTCCAATTTTGGCTCAACTAGCCGGTGTTGAGTTTGACGACATACCAATCAAGACTTCACAAATCCTCGGCCTCATGTTATAACATGCTTCCAAAATACCAATGGATAATACTATAAAGATTTCTGTCCAATAACACACACACCCCTCAAAAAACAGAACGACCAAAGAAGATTCGTGCAATGGTTAGTTTTATGAACAGGAGACGTGACACCTATGTTAATCATATAGTCTATCATTTAGACATGTAAATCTCCAATTGGTTCCTTGAAATCGTTCATTAAACTGCACCCAGATGTATAACTGTACAGTGGTTATATTATTAGATCAGTTAAACTGACAAATTTCTCAGAAACCTCATCTCAAGCTACACCTTACTTCAAAATGACAAGGGTTCCTTCCTTCAACAATTAAACAATTTTCCCCACTTAAGACTTCAAGTTCAAGTTCAAGAATACTTTATTATCTCAACAGAGAAATTATGACATACAATTGCTGATCGGTATGAAACATTAAAACAATACATACAAAGATAAAACAAGACTTAACAATGATTACTTCCCTTCCTGACTTTGAGAATTACACTGATTACTTCTCTTACCTCAAGGGAGTCGGACGCCGACTGCAAGGCCAAGGTCACTGCATGATGGATGGTGGCACACACATTGCGTCTTGGCACGTGCACGTAGAACCCGGATTTATCCAACATGGCGCGCACCGCAGCTGAAAAAATATTCGCAACAATTTAATATTCCATATTTGAGTGAATACATGCTTCCATCGACCCCCCTTCGATTCCACCCGTTGTATCCTCGCTTGGATATAATGACCTTATGTTTGTCTAAATTTGATAATTACTTCTCCGAGTCAAAGGCAAATTTCAGATTTTTATTACGCAATAAAATTTTATTACGTAGTATTTTATTTATTTATTTAATCGTTCTTATGTAGCGCTTTTATAGCTCAAGGGGTTGCTCAAGGTGCTGGGCGATAAGGGATCTAACTCAAGCTGCCCGAGGCGCACACTTGCTGCCGTTGAATATGCAGACAACTGAGCACAATCCAGGGTGACCGGGTAGGTTGGACCAGGGACCTAGTGCTTTCTGCGTATATTTGTGTTGTGGGCACTCACCTGTCTAACATATGAGCGTCAGGATCTTTGAAGTCCGTGCGATGGAATGCGTGCGTGCACTCAGATTGGACCTCGGTTTATACTCTTATCTGAAGGAATTATTTGTATTGTATTGTTTTGAATTCAATACATTGCATGTATATTACAGTATTGCATGAATTCCCATTTCCAGTAAGCTTAATTCTACATGTATGTGGGGGTTTTGGTGGTGGTGTTTTTTTTGTGTTGTTGCAAACTCCAAACTTGTTTTTTGGTATCCACATACCGGATAGCTTTCACCGCAATAATGTGTATTACAAAACTCTTCTATGATCTTTATATCATCACGCACACGCGCACATGCATGCACGCACACATTCTCTCACACACACACAACCGTGTAGAAACGCCGTTGTGATGATGTTACGTTGAGAAGCGCATGATGGTGCGTGTGAAATGCGTTGGTGTTTTTAGTTGGTCGATATTATTTGAGAATTTTCTCGAGTCAGTTGTTTACTTTCGATCGAAGCGTATGGATAGTTCGAGTGGTAACCATGAAAGCTTCCATTCCAAATAAGGTTGTATGACGTGAGACAGTGATGATGGAATTAATTTTGATTGGTTGTGGCGTTTCATGTGGGATATTCTCGTTTGTTCTTGAGTATGTAGAGACTATATAAGTGCCGCACTGTTTCAAAATAAGGGTGTGTTGAAAGTAAAAAGTTGAGAGTGGAAAAAGCGATTGTATGCAGTTGTTGATGTGTGCTGAATAAAAGTAGAAAACTTCATACGACGAATCCTGACTTGTTGATGAGTGAGCAGGCTGCGTGGATAAACGAATCAGAGTTACACCTATCAGGATTTCAAGCATCGGGACTGAATCAAATACTGATAGAAAAACACTAACATCGATCGAGTGTAACAGATGACTTTCATGAAACTCTACATACGTTACTTTGACATATTTTCAAATTTGTCCATTTTTTGAAGCTAACCCTAACTCTAACTCTAACCCTAACCCAAACCCTTAATCTAACCCTAAGCCTAACACAGCCCAACGGAACACTGTTATGACGTCAAAATAACGGGGTCCGTCAAAAGAAAGTACGTAGAGGTTCAAGTGTAAGCCTATGTCAGAATAAAGCGTTTCTAACTAGCCACACACACTCCTTTAATGGCCTCAGAAGGCTGATTTATGGTTACTAGGGACAAGGGGTATACTTACGTTTACATTCTCCCAGAAATACTTCTATGCCAACGTCTTTGTACTCTTGTATTAACTGTAACAAAGAACCACGCAATGATATAAGTGTAACAAAGAATATGCACATAATACTATAAAGTGAAACAAAGATTTTGCACACAATAGTTTTAGGTATAACAAAGAATATGCACGCAATAGTATACGGTTAAAATGGAACACAAAATAGTATTTAGTGTAACAAAGAATAAAAAACGCAATAGTATTAAATGTAACAAAGAACCGCACAATGAAATAAAAATAATCACACCCTAATATTAATAAAGCATACAGTAATTATTTAAGTAACAACATACCACAACATTGTCTAAAAGCATGAATTTAAAACAATGCCGATACCATATCTGGACTATCTGAATCAGGTATAATTTGTACAAGTGTGCACGCCAAGGAGAACTATTTGTGTTGCAATGTTACCGGAAAGATCCCAAGTTATCAATGTTTTGGGCCGAGCAACTGTAGTGTCAAGCTGAAGATGTTCTGCAGCAGCAAAACCAGTATTCCAAACCAAAGCTTTGTGTTTTGATGTAAGTTTGTAAGAATTGTCGTTTATTTTGCTTACTTTTTAAATATATTCAAAGGCGACACAAATTCATTTGACGCTTAGTTAGTGGGTAGATTAACGTCCCCGGACACATAAAGCGTATGGGGGACACATTCTAATAGTTAGTCACTGTTTTATAGGGTTCTGCGGACTGTAAAGAGACGAATCAGGACCACAATTTGGTTGAAAGAGGACTCACTCCGAATCCGTATACAAAATCTGCTTAAACAACCCTAACGGTAACACCGAAGATACTCTCCACCGGCCGGCAACTTTACAATAAAAATATCATAAGCAGGGGACGCTGAGGCTTCAATCTAATTTATCGAACAAAAACTAAATAGAATACAAAGATCATTATATCTCGTAAAACATTACCAAAACACATATATACAAAATGCATACATCGCTAAATAATAATACCACAGAAAGCCCTAGTGACCATTTGGCAGAAAGCGTCCAATAGCTCCAAGCTGACCCAACAAACCTCATACACAAATGAGGAGTTTTTGGAGAGTTTTCCACACACACAAAACCGAGATAGATGACTGGTCTAGCGAAGAAAATAGTAGATTGATAAAACAGATTAGGAACGAAAAAGAACAAACGAGAATGACATGAAAAGTGGTAATTTAAAGCACTAAATTATTATTTAGTACTATTTTATACAATCCCCACATGGGGTATTTGACGGTAATAAAGGTTCGTTAAATTGAATTGAACGGGCAGAGAATGCCTGACACTCCACCACCCCCACCCTACAGTCCTACACCCTCCACCCCAATGTCCTTTCCCCCTTTTCTCCTTCCTCTATCCATGCGGGTGAATTCTAAAAAAAGAAAAAAAATCCTAGAAAATATTCTTAATTCCCAATTAAGGCCTCTTTAAAATCCCAGCCCAGCCTACTTCTTCCCCCCGATTTGCTGTCACCGCAACGGAATACCCACCAAACAAGGACAATGATTCCAAAGGATTCAAATCCTATTGTACTTAATCACCCGCTTCTTCATATTCACTATCACCCTATCAATTCATGAAATTCCTGTAAACATAGTACAGTATGTAAAGTGCCCAGTATATGTGTGATGCTTTCGACATATTATACAAATGTCGATCACAGAATCTGAGTCAAGATAATACCTATAACTCAACATATCTTGTAAACATAAGAAAGTTATCCCTGAGTAACGGATGTCAGATCACACATATGATCACCCATTCTATCCATCAAATTCTCCTCATCCTTGGTCCCATCAATCCAGAGGAATTCCTGAAAAATCCGGATTTTTCTCATGGCAACAACTTTGTAAAAATCGCTCTCCAATTCGACACTGACTTGGTCAAAACTACATTTATTTTGTATGCGATTCCATATGTAGAAAGCTCATCAAAACCTGGAGCTGCTCTTCAAGCTGGATGAGAACACCGTATAAATATTATGATAAGAGTATTATTGTTCTTGTCTATCTTAATTCTTTTCACCGCCAGCTATCTGGAATCACAGAACCAACAATCCGCGATCGCAGTGTTCGCGCACCTATAGCATGCACACAAATATAACATCAAATATTCACTACAGGAGTCTGTGTTGTCTCCCATGGGTAGTCTTAACGCGACTTCGGCGCAGGTCCTAAAGTCGCATTTTTGCCGCATTAACGGTTCTTCCTTTTCTTCTTCTTCATCTTCTTCTTCAATTATTGATATTTACATTTCTTCGACAATGGGTCCCGACAGGACGTCCTCTCCAGGATCGCACAAACAACTGCTGCCATGGCGAGGTTGAAGCTAATTTGGAAAGACAGGACCGTCAGTCTACATTCCAAGGTAAGGCTGCTGCGCTTCCTTGTCATCTCCATCTTCCTTTATGCTTGCGAAACGTGGACCATCACAGCAGATCTCCAACGAAGAATACAAAGCATGGAGGTGAGGTGCTACAGAAGACTTCTGGGCATTTCCTATACCCAGCACATCACCAACGACGAAGTCCGACAGACCAAGCCATTGGACAACACGATGACCTGCTCACAGTGGTAAAAAAACGTAAACTCCGATGGTATGGCCACGTCACCAGATCGTCAGGTCTTGCAAAGACCATCCTGCAAGGCACAGTGCAAGGAGGTAGAAGAAGAGGGAGACTGAAAAAGAAGAGGGAGGACAACATTCGAGAATGGACTGGTTTGACACTGAGCGAAACAATCAGGGTGGCTGAGGACAGAGAAAGATGGAGTACGCTGGTTAAACGATCATCTGTGGTGACCCTACGACCTCCGAGTTATGGGATAGGATAGGATAGGACATTTCTTCGATGATGATGATGATGATGATGATGATGATGATGATGTTGATGATGATGATGATTATTATTGGGGGAAGGGATAGCTCAGTGGTCAGGACACGACTTGTGTACGTGGGCGACGTGGGTTCGAATCCTGACTTCATCAAACTATTGTGTGATTGCTGGATATTAGTGGCCAGCGCCTTGAGATGCTCTCTGAGCTTGTAAGTGCGCTATATAAGACAATCCGTCATAATAATAATAATAATAATAATAATAATAATAATAATAATAATAATAAAAATAATAATAATAATAATAATAATTATTATTATTATTATTATTATTATTATTATTATTATTATTATTATTATTATTATTATTATTATTAATCATATAGATCTAGTTATTCAGACCTCTCTCAGCGCTTTTGCAGTGACGGAGTCGATGTACTGAATGGTGGAGCCGTCAATGACGATGGCAAACACGCCACCGGAAGCTTGGGCCGCCGGAAGTGACGTGTTGCTGCGCGCGCCGACCGGGCTGGAATGTGAATGACCTTCACAAGGTTCGTCGTTCCACGTTACCATCGTTCCCAGACATACCTGGATAACAGAAGTAGATGAAAACGATGATGAAGATGATAGAAATTCGCGATGATGATGACGATAATGATGATGACCATAGACGACGACTATATTGATGATGACGACGATGATGATAATAATGATGATGCGGTAAAGAGGTGGGAAGGGAGAGCGGGGGCGAAGACGACGATATTTGCAGTGGAACTGAAGAAACTTAGCAATACTGAAGTTGTCCACAAATGTAAACCATAAAAACGCACTAAGCTTGCTATACTAGTCACTATAACAGTGGCTTGGATTTTCCCCCGTTGGGGTGCCGGGGGTTACAGTATAAATAGTGTTCACACTTTCTGGAAATTTAGTGCTTTAAATTCCCACTGTCGTTGTCTTTCTCATTTGCTCTTTCTCATTCGTGCTCTGTTCTATCAATCTGCTATACTATCTTCTTCTTCACTAGACCAGTCAGCTACCTTTTTTCTTGAAACTCTTCCGGGACAAGACTCCTTATTTGTGTATGAGATCTGTTGGATCAGCTTGGGAATATTGGACGCTTTCTGCCAGGTAATCACTAGGGCTTCCTATAATGTTATTATTTAGCAATGTAGGCATTTTATATGTATGTGTTTTGTTGATAATTTATAATGATGTTTGTATTCTATTTTGTTTTTGTAAACGGGGTTCGATAAGTTGGGGTGAAGCCTCAGCCGTCCCCTGCGTGGGATGTCTTTATTGTAAAGTGACTGGCTGGTGGAGAGCTTTCAGTTTTACCACTAGGGTTGTTTCAACAGATCTTTTATGCGGATCAGGGGTTGTCGGGTCCTGATTTGGCTCGGAAGAGTCCGCTGGACTTAAAGCAATACTCATGTAATGTAATATAATACTATCTTCTTCTTCGCTAGACCAGTCACCTACCTTTTTTCTTGAAAACTGTTCCGGGACAAAACTCCTGGTTCGTTTGCGAGGTCTGTGGGGTCAGCTTGGGAATGTTGGACGCTTTCTGCCAGGTGGTCACTGGGGCTTCCTATGATGTTATTGTTTGTCAATGAGGGCATTTTATATGTATGTGTTTTGTTGATATGTTATAACGATGTTTATATTCTATTTTGTTTTTGTTAACGGGGGTTCGAAAAATTAGAGTATAGCCTCAGCGTCCCCTCCGTGGGATGTCTTTTGTGGAGTGCCTTCAGTGTTACCACTAGGGTTGTTAAGGCAGATCTTTTATGCGGATCAAGGGTGAGTCCTCTTTCAGCGAAGTTGTGGTCTTGATTTTGTGGTCCTGATTCGGCTCTTTGCAGTCCGCTGTACCATGTCGACCCTGTAAGCAATGAATAACTAACTAAGTGGCTTGGATACTAGCTGTACATAAGAGCCCCATCACAATCATTAACCAATATCACTAACCCAGTATTGTTCTATATGAATTCAGATTTACATTGAAATTCAACAGTCAGTTTCATTGTGGAAAGTTGACTTTAGTTTAGATTGGAATGAACTGGCTGATTGCACTGGATTACAATGGTTCGGCTGATTGCACTAGATTACAATGGAGTGGCTGATTGCATTGATTCACAATGGATTGGTTGATTGCATTTGATTTCAATGGTTTCGGCTGATTGCACTGGATTACAATGAATTGGTAAATTTCACTGGATTACAATGAATCGGTAAATTGCACTAGATTACAATGTAGTGGCTGATTGCACTGATTTACAATGGATTGGTTGATTGCATTGGATTTCAATGGTATCGACCAATTGCCCCGGATTACAATGGATTGGGTGATTGCACTGGACTAGAATGGTTTCGTCAGATTGCACTAGATTACAATGGATTGGTAAATTTTACTAGATTAATACAATGAATTGGTAAATTGCACTGGATTGCAATGTAGTGGCTGATTGGATGATTTTGGATAGCACGACTCGCCTGTTCGTGCTGCAGACTCAAGTCGGTTTCCTTCACAACGTGGTGAATCTGTTTCAGTTCTTTACTATCCAGCCCCGTCTCCTCTACCAAGCTCCTCCTGAAATTGTCCACGTTGGCGAAATACAACGGGGCTTCAAATCTGAAGATCTTCACCCCTGCGATCTCGCGAGCCTGGATGGAAAAGGGCAAAGGATTTTTTTTTAAAGGACAGCATAAAACACATTGAAAAAAAACACAACAAATTACCCCCTTCCCCCTTCTGACCTCAATCAAAAACTTTTGAGAAACATTGCGAATGAGTTGTTTTGTGTGTGTGTGTGTGTGTGTGTGTGTGTGTGTGTGTGTGTGTGTGTGTGTGTGTGTGTGTGTGTGTGTGTGTGTGTGTGTGTGTGTTTTCTTTTTTTAATATATATGTATACAAAGGGAGGTGTTACCTCTTTATGCACATTGAGGTCCGCGTACATTTCTGTCCCTTCGATGTTTCCCATAAGGCACACATATGGTCTGAAAGTACAAGACAGCCACGATCAACGCAAGAAATTAGTTAACAAAGTCAGTCCAAACACTTAAAAAGTCAAGCACACTAACAAAGTCAGCCAAAACACTAACAGACATATATCTATACTAGACTACGGGTAAATTTGCTACCCCCCACACCCCTTCTCCCACCAAAAAAAAGTATATATAACAACAGATTTTGTATATTTACATACCCCTATTTGTGGGCGAGTAAGGTGTAAGGAATACAACTCTTGCATGACGGTTACTAACAAGGGGATCACTCTGTAAGAATACATATGGCTGACAGTTTGCCATTGTGTTGAGTCTGCTGCACTCTGTACGATGTTACACTCTGTGAACTCTCGACCTGTCTACACTTATCTGGCGACGAGTCTGCGGTCTCTTGGAAGACTACAAGAGTTCAAACTTTAAGGATTACATTACATGGTTATTGCTTTAGGTCCAGCGGACTCTTCCGAGCCAAATCAGGACCAAACTTTAAGGATGAGAAGACTGAGGTGAGTACATTGAAAGAACATATCGTATTATAAAAATAAAAACGTCAGCCTGTTTATCGTTTGGTCTGAACATAATGCAATACACCGACACAATCAGGCTGTTAGGCAAATTAGCGTACGGGCGATACGCCATCTAGAACAGCTTATCGAAATGTAGTATAATGTGTACTCTATTTAGTTTAGAATAGTAATCCACCAAAGACCTTTTAATACTAAGATGGTTTACTCTGTTCTGTTTCCCTAGCAAGACTCTAGCCCGATTATGTCTATTAGTTTCCGCAGGCTAACTTTCTCTTTTCTACTTACTCTTCAAACTCATATTATTTACTCTTATCCAGTGGCTGTTTTGTTTGTTTCAAGAAGAAAAAGAAGAAGAACATGAAGAATAAAAAGAAGAAGTAAAAAAAGAAGAACAAGTACAAGAAGTAGAAGAAGATTTTTTAATATATAGCTCAAAATGTGAACAAAATATTTGCTCAATGCGCTTTTCTCATGGATTGTCTGGGACCAACGGCAAAAACACACCATATTAATTATACACACATACACGCGCGCACACCTCCACACATACACATCCACACACATAAACTGCTATTAAATGAGCAAATAAATAAAGTCGAAATAAACCAATAAAGCGTGAGGAGAGGGTTGAAAGCTTCATGGCAAATCTGCAGTGTTGACAGAATCTATTAAATGTTGAGCTTGCCCGATCTGACAGAAGAATATGTCAATCTCTAGCTTAACCTGTCATGGAGGCGAAATATAGTCTGAAGTGAAGGACTGAAAGACAACGTAAAGAGTCATTGCAAACGTACCGTTGAGTTCTGAGAAGAATAGGCACCAGGTTATAGATGAGACCGATCAGTAGCCCCAGATCAACGTCCAGGAGCACGGTTGACGTGAAAACCACTAGCCACACCGTCTGAAATGCCCAAAGTACATGACCCTCACACACTCACAATAACGCAACAGCCTTACAGCACCAGTCTAATGGCTTTCTCTTCATTGTAAGGTCCGTGGAGGTTCACCAGCCTTTTTTCCAGATTCTCAGATCCCGAACCTGTATTCGGGATCTGAGAACCTCGTAAAAAAAGCTTGGTGAACCTTCACGGACCCTCCAATGAAGGCCGTGTGTTACCTATCTTTGTTGGGCAAATTAGCAACACACTCCGTGCAAACCGTGCAATTGACACCAAACGTTTGTGTAGAACACAAGTAGAAAGAGTCTTTCTCCTTCTCCCCCCACCCCCCAACACCTACCCTCCCTTCTTGCCCCCCTTCCCCACCCCCCCTCCCACCCCCCAAAAAAAAGAATAAAAAAGAAGAGCAAAAAGCAATGTTTAATTGTATACTGATTGTGTTTAAGTGAATATTATCGTCAATGATTGTTGAACACTGCATACAAGCAGTTTCCTTGCTGTTTGGTGGTAAAATAAAATTCTGATCCCAAGTAAGTAATATTGAATTGAATTGTTCTTTAATAGTGCTCTTCCAGCTTAAAGAGCTGCTCTGGGCACTGGCCAAGAGAACAGGGTCTGACTCAAACCTCTCGAGGCACTAACTTGCTGCTTGCCATGCGCTGTCAAATGCCTTAGACAACTGAGTGATCATGAACGACCGACGGGTAATAGGAATAAGCTAGTTAGTCATTCTTTATAGGGTCCAGCGGACTGAGCGGCCGGCAATGAGTCGAATCAGGACCATAACTTAGTTGAAAGAGTGATCACCCCTGGCCCGTATAAAAGATCTGCTGAAACAACCCTAATGGTAACACTGAAGGCAATGTACCAGCCGGTCCCTTTACAATAAAGACATCCCATGCAGAGGGCGCTGAAGCTGTACTCTAATTTATCGAACCCCCGTTTACAACAAAAACATCGTAATAAAATAATAACAAAACACATACATAGAAAATGTTTACATTGCTAAATAATAATACCATAGAAAACACTAGTGACCATTTGGCAGAAAGCGTCCCAAAACCACATGCTGACCCAACAGACCCTGTACACAAATGAGGACTTTTGGGAGAGGTTTCAAGAAAAAAGGTACGTGACTGGTCTAGGAAAGAAGATAGTAGATTGATAGAACAGATTAGGAATGAGAAAGAACAAAGGAGAAAGACAGCGACAGTGGGAATTTAAAGCACTAAATTTCCAGAAAGTGGGGACACTATTTAAACAGAAACCTCCGGCAACCCCACGCGCGCGGTGATTAGGAATAAGCTGCTTGCTGGGAGTATGCTTACTGTTTAACTAGATGGCAATCACCCGTCTAGGACATGAGCGTCAGGAGCTTTCAAAAAACGAAACAGACTAAGACCTCAGATTATACTCCCGTCCGAAATGAGTACCAGTTAACAGTTATGAAATCACATGGCAGGGCCGTGAGTAGAACGCAGAAGAAGAAGAAAAAGAAGAAGATAATATTCTACACTTACAAAGTCGATCCTGGATACTTTCCAGAGACGATATAGGTCCAAAAACTGCAGAAAGAGTCTCTTCAAAGAAACCACGATGATGGACGCAAGGATACACTGAAACACAAAACAAACCCATATCTGTTTCCAGCATCCATGTATTACATTACATTAAATAATTATTGCTTTAGGTCCAGCGGACTCCTCCGAGCCAAATCAGGACCGGACAACCCCTGATCCGCATAAAAGATCTGATGAAACAATCCTAGTGGTAAAACTGAAAGCTCTCCACCAGACAGTCACTTTACAATAAAGACATCCCACGCAGGGGACGCTGAGGCTGTACTCTAATTTATCGAACCCCCGTTTACAAAAACAAAATAGAATACAAACATCATTATAACATATCAACAAAACACATACATATAAAATGCCTACATTGCTAAATATTACCATCATAGGAAGCCCTAGTGACCACCAGGCAGAAAGCGTCCAATATTCCCAAGCTGATCCAACAGACCTCATACACAAATAAGGAGTCTTGTCCCGGAAGAGTTTTCAAGAAAAAAGGTAGGTGACTGGTCTAGAACAATACAATACAAGGTTATTGCTTTAGGTCCAGCGGACTCTTCCGAGCCAAATCAGGACCAGAGAGACGTTATCTTAAAATATTATAAAATGATTCAAGTCTTAAAAAACAAGCCTGTTACTCTTAAATACACAAACAAACTTTCACATGACACCTCTTTAAGAGACTTCTTTAAAACTGATGGATTAAAAATATATTCTCTTTCTTCAATCAAATCACTAAATTCAGTCCTACTAAAATCCAAACTAAACAAAACATGTCGATACAATTTATATGCGATAGAACAAACCAACATCATGTAAAAATTGAAACAGATGTTGACCATTACATACTTTAAAAATCTCTTTGAAAGGTATGGAACCAAAATATGTTTCCCTTTCCTCAATCAAATCAGCACATTCAGACATAAAATGGCGAACAGAAAAAGATTGATCACATGCAAAGCACCATGGTGGTTCTTCTCCTTTTAAAAGGAAACTGTGGGTGACATAAGTATGCCCAATATGAAGGCGAGATAACACTGTTTCCTCTCTGCGAGTGGATGCAAAGTTAGGCAAAGAAGTGGACAAATCGGGAAGAATTTGAAATAATTTGTTGTTGACATGGTTAGACCAGTCAATCTGCCACAGTCGTTTACAATAAGATCCAGTCATACAACGTAGGTCAGAGTAGGGCACAAACTGGAAAATCTCTGGAGGGAAATCGAGATGTAGAGCATCTTTAGCCGCCCTGTCTACTGCAATATTGCCGCGGATGCCCATGTGACCAGGGACCCACATAAACACTATCTTTTTACCCTCAGAAACAAGTTGTGTATGGAGGTCATGGATCTCTGCCAGAAAAGGGTGTGATATCTTTCTCGTGGAAAGAGCCTGAAGTGCTGACAATGAATCGGACATGATTAAAAATGAGGCTCTTTTGGATTGATAAACTTGTTTCAGAGCTAAATGAATTGCCTTGAGCTCAGCTGTATAAACAGAACAAAAATCAGGTAAACGCTGTTGCAAAGGCTGGTCTAAGTGTCTCTCGGAGACAGACGCAGCAGCAACTGAATCTCCTTTCTTTGACCCATCTGTAAAAAGTTGTTCATATCCTGGGTATAAAGCACACTGTTCTAAATAAAGTTGGTTATATACGGTTTCGGATGTATTGTTTTTAAGGAAAGCGGACAACTGCCAATTAATGTTTGGGATACATAATTTCCATGGGGGAGCTTCAGTCCGAAGCTCATCGTCGTTGATAGAAGCAACATCAATGCCTGCTTTTTCCAGATGAGCTTGCATTCTGATGCCAAACGGAGGAATTGTGTTAGGTTTGGCTTCAAATTTCTGAACAAAATCTGGGTTGAAAACACAGTCATAAGCAGGGTTCATAGGATCAGTTTTTAATTTTAAATAGTAATTCATTGACAATTTTGTACGTCTCAGCTCCAGCGGGGGTTCGTTAGCTTCCACGTAAAGGCTTTCACAAGGGGAAGTGCGAAACGCACCCAAAGCAATGCGTAGTGCCTGATGGGCAACTGGATCTAGCATCTTAAGATAAGACTTTCTAGCAGAACCATAGACAATGCAACCATAGTCTAACTTGGATCTAATTAAAGAACGATATAACAGCAATAAAGTTTTCTTGTCAGCACCCCAGTCTGTACCACTGATAACCTTGAGCAAATTGCAGGCCTGTTGACATTTAGTTTTCAAAATTTTCAGATGAGGAATGAAAGATAGCTTTTGATCAAAAATAACACCCAAAAATTTGACTTGTTGGACCGCCTTTATTGGAGTTTTATTGAGGAGAATAGTAGGGTCTTGAATAATTCCCCGGTGCTGGGAAAAGTGAATACATTCAGTTTTTGCTTCAGAAAATTTAAAACCATTTTGTAAAACCCAGTCTTCAACGGCCTTGACACATAACTGTAGCTGACGTTCTGCAGATGCCAAAGTTTTACCTTTGGCTACCAATGCAAAATCGTCGACAAATAAAGAATTGTCAATTCCCCGTTTAACGGAACGAACAATGTTATTTATTTTAATATTAAACAGCAAGGGAGACAAGATGCTACCCTGAGGCACTCCCATCTCCTGTTCTCTCATATCTGACAAAGATCCCCCAACCTTAACCTGAAAAATTCTGTCTGTTAGAAAATTGGATATAAACAGAGGTAAATGTCCCTTCAAACCCATTTCTTGTAAATCTGAAAGAATGCCATATTTCCATGTGGTATCATAGGCTTTTTCCAAATCAAACATGATGGCAACGACATGTTCACCCTGGACGAACGCATTACGGATAAAAGTTTCCAGTCGCACCAGGTGGTCAACAGTACTTCGACCACTTCGAAAGCCACACTGAGTGTTGGATAACACATTATTGGTTTCCAGATACCACAGTAAACGAGAATAGACCATTCTTTCCAGCGTCTTGCATAAGCAAGACGTTAAGGCTATTGGTCTATAGTTTGTCGGGTTAGTATGGTCTTTGCCAGGTTTAGGGATGGGTACAATAATGGCCTTTCTCCAGGAGGGAGGAAAGGTGCCAGTGATCCAGAGCTGATTGAAGATGTCAAGCAGTTGAGACCGTGAGTACCTTGTTAAATGTCTGAGAAATTGATAATGTACATCATCCGGTCCAACTGCTGAATCTGCACTTTTGTTAATTGCATCATCAAGTTCGACTAATGAAAACGGAATGTTGTAATCTTCAGAATTATCGGAGGTAAAATGTAACTGTTGTTTTTCTTTACGGGTTTTAACTGTTTGAAAAGGGACAGAATAATTTTCAGAGGAAGAATTTGCAGCAAAAGAAGAAGCCAAAAGATCAGCTACTAATTTTTTATCTCCGATTACGTCACCCTGCACAGTAAGGCATGGGCTCACCTGTTTGTTACTTCTATTTTTGAGTTTGCGGACTACTTTCCACACCTTCGACAGTTTCGCTTTTGAATTAAGCGTGGAGCAGAAACCTCTCCACGATTCCTTTCTCTTTCGTTTGAAGAGCTGTCGGCATTGCGCTCGCAAACGTTGGTGGTTTTGTTTATTTTCAGTGCTTGGGTGTAAAAACATAGTTCTTAAAGCTTTTTTACGAGCTTGCTGAAGTTTTCTACATTCATCGTCAAACCAGGGTTTTTTAAGTGTGTGAGGGTTTGACGAAGTTTGCGGAATGGACTCCTTGGCACTGTTAATAACTATGTCAGTATAAAGCTGTATTGGATCTAAGGCATTTGAAAATTCCTGTTTCTTAGCACGTAGCTGGGCCTCAGACAGGTTAGAAAACAGACTCCAGTTAGCTTGTTTCAGTTTCCACCTGCCATGAGTTTGCTCAAGGTTATCTGAATCATGTTTTAATAAAACCGGGAAATGGTCGCTGCCATGGAGATCTTCTAAAACTGTCCATTTAAAATCCAAAAGTAACGAGGGATCACAGATTGATATATCAATGTGGGACAAAGAAGCAGTTCTAGAACAGGAAAAAGTTGGAGCACCCTCGTTCAAAGTTACTAGGTTTAACGAGTCTAAAATATCTTCAATTATTTTACCCTGAGAATCGGTACGATCACTACCCCACAGGGGAGAGCGTCCATTAAAATCTCCCAACAACAAAAAAGGGGGAGGTAACTGTTGAATCAAATTCTCAAGGTCATTTTTGTTTACATTTATGGATGGTGTCAAATATAGAGAACAAACTGTGAGGGATTTAAAAAAAGATACTCTAGCTGCAACTGCGGGTAAACTTGTATTCAGTGAAATTGGGTTAAATGGGACGTTTCTATGGATAAAGAGTGAAACGCCTCTAGAAGATAAACAATCTAGAGAGGAATAACCAGTAATATCTATAGGATGTTTTTCTGACAGGAGAGTTTCCTGAAGGGCCAATACTTCAGGTCGATGCTCTGTCAGCAGACAGCAGAGCTCCTCATAATTTGCCCTTATCCCTCGGATGTTCCATTGTAAAATGGACATAAAAATTAAGTAAAAGAATGCTAAAAGTTTCATCTCCGAGAGCACAATTATGTCTCTGTATCTTTTGGACCCTCGTCCATCTCTTCATGTTCCATCAACCCCCCGAAACGGTTCTCCGTTTCGAGAGGCTGCTGGGGCTTGGAAGAAAGGGGTCCGGGCCTTTGATTCTTTGTCAAAGACCCGGAACCCGAGCTGCCAGCGGACTTCCTCCCCCTCTCCCCAGCACCAGATTTTATATCTTCCCTCTCCCCTTCACCCCTGCCAATCTTTCCCTCTCCTCCTCTGACGCTCTTCTGTTGGGTAACTAGGATTTTAGTCGCCCCAGCAACTACCCGGTCGCTAAAACCGGTCGTTGCTGGTGCGGTGGCATGAGGCCTAGCCTCCTTCGTGGCAGGAGTGACGGCTATTGGCGCGGCCGTCTGCGCGCTTGGAGTGACGGATTTTGACGTGCCCGTCGGCACGTTCTCCAGTGGATTCGGTGGGGCTGGAGAAACCCCCTTCTGGGCAAACAAAGCAAGCATCTTTTCGAGAGTATCCATCCGTTTGCACAACGTTTCCAAAATCTGTGTTATTTTACTCACGGCAGTGTCCATTGTCGGGTGTGCGCTAGGTTCCACATGAGATGTGGAACCCGCCACAGCCGCAAAGGACCTCTCTTTAAGCACCGGCCTACTTGCAAGAACTTTTTTCCTTGCGTCGCCAAAGGAGCAACTCTCAGTGGCCCGCACCTTTTGGATTTCCAGCTCCAACTGCCACTGAGGACAGTCTTTGGAGCTGGACGAATGATTCCCGGCGCAATTCACACAGCAAATCGGATTTTTGCATTCGTTTTCGTGTTTCTCTTTACCACAATCACGACATATTTCCTTGCTTTTACAGTTCTTGCTACCGTGACCAAATCTTTGGCACCGGTAGCATCGCAACGGTGATGGTACAAACGGCGTCACCTTCACCCTAAGGTACCCCACCTTGAGTGACTCCGGCAATTTGGCCATAGCGAAGGTCACAAAAAGTGTGTTGGTGGGGATACGTTGGGATCCCTTGGTGACGAAGACCCGCTGGACTGCTGTGACCCCCTGGCTGGAGAGCTCACCACGGATTTCCAATTCTGACATGTCGATCAAATCCTGACATCGGATGACTCCCTTGGAGGAATTCAACCGTCCATGCACAGAAACTTTGATTTGTCTATCAACGAAGACAGTCGAATCCCTCTTTAGAAGACTATCCGATGCCCTTTTGGTTGAGCACTCCACCAGGTAGGCCCCAGATCTCAGTTTTTTCACATCTTTGAACCCGATTGTGCAAACGGATTGAAAACCCTTCTGTATTGCGAACGGAGACAGCTTGCCTAGTGGCATAGCCGGATCCGCCCCCTCTACAACCAAAAAACGAGGCCAGGCCCCTTCTACCCCCGATGCACAAGCTTTCTGTCTCGTGTCTATGTCACTGTCCGTGTCCGAGTCCGGTCCGTCATCACGCAGTCGTCGTTTATTTGTGGAAGCCATGTTATTAATTTATGAATTCATCCCCCCTGCTCCCCACCCACCACGGAGTCCAACAAGGGGATGCGTCCAAGCGGAAAATCCAGCAAGGGAGCGCACCAGGGCTACAGGGGGGATATACACCCAGACAATCCCGCACTGCCACTACGGTTTTGTTCAAGTTTGACCCATGAGCCGCAGCCTTCTAGCAGAGCTAGGGCAATACACGACCAGCCGCTTGACTGACGCGGGCCACGCCAGCCTCCCGTCTAGGAGAAGTCCGGGCCAAAGAGGTGTGTTAGTGTGAGGGACCGCAGTCCCTCAGGGACCTCAACCTCCAGGATCCCATTCTCCCCCGACACGGGTTGCCCTGCACGGCAAACGCAGGGGGCCAAGAGAAGGCCACAGAGAAAACGAAGAGTAGAAAAAGAAGGAGTGATGGGGAAAAAGAAGACAGGGAAAGTCCGGTAAGGCAGAAGAAAGGGAGTCAAAACTGCATAGTATGTTGGGAGAATTTAAGGGTGAAGAGAATATAGGTGAAAGGACCAATAAGACAGAAACAAGACAAAAGAGAAGAAAAAGGAGTAGGCAACTTTGTCACCCAGCCAGAGAGAGGCATGGGGTCCACCCCCGGCGCGCGGAGCCGAGCCCGTGGGGGCGACTGGTCTAGAGAAGAAGAAGATAGTATAGCAGATTGATAGAACAGAGCAGGAATGAGAAAGAGCAAATGAGAAAGACAGCGACAGTGGGAATTTAAAGCACTAAATTTCCAGAAAGTGGGGATACTATTTATACTGAAACCCCCAGCACCCCCAACGGGGGTCCTCCATGTATGAAAATAAAATGTTTCACATATTTATTAGCCTCCATTATAGTTTATTTAATGTATTACTCCAGAGGTTATCAAGTCCTATTTAACTTAACGCAGGGTGGAGCTGCTCAAGAAATGCGGTACTTTCGCTCAGAAAGCAACCCGATGTTCACAAATAGATAAATGCTATGTGAAAACCCCGTACTAAGACCAGCAACTGCGGCAGCGCTATTTATTTGAGAGGCAGGATGGAGTTGTCTCCCTTACCACGACAGTCCCTTTTTTTTTTCTGAACGAACTGTCCATTGTATTTTCAGCCGCGCGCGAAGTACACGTAGCCTAGTACAGCTGAATGCTTGCCTAGCATTACAAGTGCAAGTTCGAGACAGCAGCGCAGAGGACACATTTAAGTAAATGGAGACAAACCGTTGTGTAAAGCACAGGCAGGAGTTGTCTCGTCTAGTTGTCTCGCTGTCTCTACACTAAAACCTCGGTAAGTGAAGCTTTTGGTTTGCCGGAAGCTAGCAAGTGGCCAAATTCAGCTGTAAGGTCCGTGCTAAGATCGACTTACATTGGGCAGAGGTTGAAACAGAGGTCCAAGCACCAACAGGACAACGAGGATCAGTATAGCGGAGACTAAACTCGTGATCTGAAAATAAAATAACATGGAATATCTTAGAAAGGGATGTGCATAAATTCAACTAAGTGCCACACTGTCAAAATTCACACGTACAAATAACTAAAGAAACACGAGTACAACTGGAAATAAATAAATAAATAATAATTTGAAAAAAAAAATTTTTACGAGAAAAAGAAAGAGACAGACAGAGACAGAGAGATGGTCTGCCAGGTCGATAGGCAGATCGGTTGACGGATAAATAGATCAAAAGATACTCCGATGGACCTACCAACCGAGATAGATTCATTTATAGATATAGATAGACAGATGTTCCGACAGATTGACAGACAGATATTCCCGACAGACGGGCAGACGAACTGATAAACGGACAGACAAACGGACGGACGGACAGACAGACAGACATAAATTCAGACAGATAGATAGAATGAATTACAAACCTGTGTCTTGCCCCCCACCTCCTCCTGCACAACAGATCTGGAGAGAGAGGCGGAGCTGCAGAAACTGGAACACATGGAGCCGATGACGTTGGACATGCCGTGCGCAAACAACTCCTGCAGAACAAGGAATCAGTGCACGAATTAATAATAAATAAACGAAGGAAGGAAATGGGCATAAATAAAGCAGGGAAATTAACAGCTCGACTGTCTAGGTGAAACAACACCAAGTCCTCGTAGAAAATGAAATGGCAAAATCTTTGGAGTAAAGCTATTGTGCGAGTGGAAAATAGGACTGTATTCTTCGGAAGAGTTCTAGTACCTGTTTCAACGTCACGTTCATCCAGCGTAGGCCTAACGAACATTTTCCTCACAACACATTGTGAATGAGGCGGCAGCAACTTCGCCTAGGAACTCGACCAAACTATGCACTGACACTACCATGAAAACTGCATGATAGCGGAAGTAAGAAGGACAGTCCTTATACATAAGTCAGTGGAAAGTCTGGATCCACCGGGGAATAAACTCTCTCAGTACAATCTCTTCAATTCCTGCCCGTCGCTCGGATCTGCCAAACTGAGCTGTATCGAGTTACACAGCGCCTGCAATAGACCAAGGCCCACAACTACTCATGCGGTTTGAACTCACTTGATTGGCGTCGACGACATAGTCGTGTTTGTCGGCTAGAATCTTGGCAATGGCGAACGACAGAGCAAAGGCCGTGATGCAGATGGCGAAGGCCTCCCCTAGCACGTCTGGCAGAAACCTCAAAGCCATCAGGTCCACCTTAGGCAGCCTGCCAATAATAATAATAATAATAATAATAATAATAATAATAATAATAATAATAATAATAATAATAAAAATAAGAAGAAGAAGAAGAAGAAGAAGAAGAAGAAGAAGAAGAAGAAGAAGAAGAAGAAGAAGAAGAAGAATTTTAAAATAATAATAATAATAATAATAATTTTTATTATTATTATTATTATTATTATTATTATTATTATTATTATTATTATTATTATTATTATTATTATTATTATGAAGACTATTAAGACTATTATCGTGTGAACGGATTTATCAACATCGCCCATAACTTAAATTTTAACAAAATTTAAGGGACTCCACTCCCTTCAACACTCCCCATCCACAGATCCTTTCAACCTTCACAGTCAGTGTTGCCCCACTGAAACAATGAGCTGACAACAAACAAACAAACAAAAATCTGTTGACAGTATAGTTATTTGTAAAATCTATAAATACCGCAATTTGTGTGCCTATTAACAGCAAGGGCCAGCCAACATTCTGAAGCTAAAAATAACATCCACCAACGCCGGTAATGAGATAGAACCCACAAAAACAATTGCTCGTAAGGTTTTCTCGTGTTAAATTGATAAAATAGATACTACCCTTCCCTACCCTATCCTACCCTATCTTAGACACCAAAGACGTCAAGCCACGAGTTCGTTCAGAAATAGGGTAAAAGGTCACACGGTTGTACAAGTAAAACAGGGGAAATCACTCCTTGGGAGAACCTAAACGGGAAATTCAAACTTTAGCGGTGGGTTTGAGCAAGGAAAGGCCACTGTATCATTGTGTAATGTTATAACAATGCCAATTTTAGGGTTAACCTGTTTTCGATAAAAGTAAACAAAGACTTCGAATTGGAACTTGGTAAGTTTGGCGATGTTAATATACAAACACACGTATAAACTATCAAATCTTCACTATGGCGATGTTAATATACAAACACACATATAAACTATCAAATCTTCACTATGGCGATGTTAATATACAAACACACGTATAAACTATCAAATCTTCACTATGGCGATGTTAATATACAAACACACATATAAACTATCAAATCTTCACTATGGCGATGTTAATATACAAACACACATATAAACTATCAAATCTTCACTATGGAGATGTTAATATACAAACACACATATAAACTATCAAATCTTCACTATGGCGATGTTAATATACAAACACACATATAAACTATCAAATCTTCACTATGGCGATGTTAATATACAAACACACATATAAACTATCAAATCTTCACTATGGCGATGTTAATATACAAACACACATATAAACTATCAAATCTTCACTATGGCGATGTTAATATACAAACACACATATAAACTATCAAATCTTCACTATGGCGATGTTAATATACAAACACACATATAAACTATCAAATCTTCACTATGGAGATGTTAATATACAAACACACATATAAACTATCAAATCTTCACTATGGCGATGTTAATATACAAACACACATATAAACTATCAAATCTTCACTATGGAGATGTTAATATAAAAACACACATATAAACTATCAAATCTTCACTATGGAGATGTTAATATACAAACACACATATAAACTATCAAATTTCATTATGGAGATATTAATCTACAAACACATATATGAACTATATATGGAGATATAGTGTGTTCTAAAATTACAGACAATACTATTTACAATTGTGACGACACGAGTTTTCAGATGGTAGGGAGAGTTACACTTTTTACGAAGTTACACTTCTCCGTATATCTGCTGTACATAGAATAGCGTGACCGATTTACTTTTGTGTATGAAAGTGCAGTTTCGTAGAGCCCGTGCGATTCGTAGTAGACAGGGGGTCGGCCAATTTCGAATAGGGGTACGCGTAATAAAGAACGTGCATACTGACGAGAGCTCGACTGTTTTGCTTGTGGCCGGCGCAGATTTTGAAGGGCAGAGTGGTTTGAGATGCTATTGCGTGAGGAAGGAATTCTAACGAGGCAGCAACCCTGTGACAGAGGTCATCGTAGGTTAGGGTACTGCTGGAAGGGTGTGTGTATTGTTTTATAGCCACCCAAGGTCTTATGCCCTCGTCGGGATAAGGATGTGTAGAATTCGAAGGAAGATGGTAACTGCCATTCGCCAGTGAGTGTAGAGTTCCATACTTAAGGTGCGTGTGGTTCTCGATTGAACACCCACCAAGACTTAGTGTCTGTAGCAGAGCTAAGGTATCCTCATCCTCAGAATAAATGTTATTTGGACAGTGAAATAACGTGCAAGAGCAAGAGAAAGAGACTCTCAAAAGACTAATCCATTGTGTTGTGCCAATGTTGTGACAGTGTTGTGTCGTGTTGTGGTGTTGGGGTAAAGGGCGTCACGAGCCGAGGCCTGTAAGGTAAGCAAACCCTGTCGCTCAATTCTCTAGTGGCGCGCTTCGAGCACTGCGTACGTGTATGAGTGGTAATGAGTGTGGGGAAGGGGATGTATTTTAGGATGTGTAATGAATTTTGTTGATTTTATATGATTTTCCTATGATTTTCTTATTGTATATGTGATGGGGAAAATGTCGTTGCTGTTGTTGTTATGGAAGTGGGTCAAAGGCGACGATGGGGAATATAGAGAGGGAGAGAGAGAGTGAGGGTGTATGTATGGAGAGAGCGATAGAATGTAGTATACTAAAGAAAGATGAAGTGATGATCATGAAGGAAGCATGTTTACAGTGTGGATGAAGGGAGGTAATCGTGATGTGCTATAATTGTTGGGGGTGACGGTGGTGATGAAGGGGGGCGGAATGAATCAGGACTGTGAGATGGTAGTGTGGTTGCGATAATTATGTATATTTATATAACATTGGTGTGTAACGAAGATGCGAATTATTTAGCATCAAAGGGTGATTTATATTATTGAAATGTGTGTATAGTATCTTATATTATTATTATGATATTCATAACTATACAGGTCAAGATGGCGGACGGAGGACGGCGTGTTATGTTATATTATTTAGTGTTTATTATTTGGTGGGCATATTGTTAAGACTATGTATATGTCAACAGGTGTGGGCTGATGATGATTATTACATCTACGTGTTTATTTCTACGCATTATTTCCACGCTGTTGCCTTTGAGTTGCCTGTTGTGCTGTACTGATGTTGATGTTGTTGCCGCTGACTGGGTCCTAACCAGCCTGGGGTGTACCTTTGCCTCTACGACAGAGTAGTGTTGTGGTGATTTCTTACACTGCTGCAGGTTTTGCCTATGTATCAAGGCAACGCACTTCCAGGGGGTTTTCATGCCTAATTCATGCACACACAGACTCACATTACACGCACCTAAAAACATATCCATTTAGTTAGAAGAATCATCCACTTTGTGAAAGAGACTGTTAGCTCTCTGAGCTACTTGACAAGAACATTGAGACATTACTTCTGTGCCACAGCTTGGTCTAGCTAATAGTTTATGATTCAACGCCATCGCCTATTATTTGAAGACTTGCATTTTGAATTGATTTGTTGATTTTGATTTTCTGTATACACTTTGTAAAGAAACTGTTGTTGTTTAGTTCTATTTGGGGTTTGTTGCAAGGGGAGGTAATTGTTAGTTAGTACTGGGACGGGGGTCTGTTTAGGGGTTGAGGGAAGGTTAGTTCCCATTTGTCCTGTGCTTGCTTGTTGATTGTTGAATAAAAGAGTGTGTGTCTGTACTCTGGCATTTTGTGTTAGTTTATTTTGTTTGAGTTTATTCTTTTCACTCGCTTTATGAGCTGACGTCACTGAACCCGCTCGGGGGACGTGACATTTTTGGTGTCAGAAGTGGGATAAACTCATTTATTTTGTTAGGGTATTGCCAGAGGTGTATGTTGTGTGTTGGAGTTGTTGTGTGAAAGGGTACGCAGCGGGCGGTTGGCGGGAGTGTGGGTGTATTGCACTAGGGAACACACTCGGAGTGCAGCATTAACGGGGAATTGAGTTGCAGGGTTCACTTGCTCGCCTTCAGGGGTACGACGGTGAACGATTCCTCGGCTCCTGTGACTGTTGTGTTGCGTATTCATTCTGTTAGGTGTTTGTATCAGTTAGGTGTTATTTGTTTTGTGTATACTAACATCTGTTCTTCCCTTCTTTTCCGACATGGCTACGCGGGATGCTCGAGCCGCGATGCGCCGCGACGCTAGGACTCGTAAGGAGGAGGCCGAGCAGGAGGAGCAGGACTTCGATGATGACGGCTCAGTGACAGGGTTGTTGGAGGAACCTTACGCAGTGAGTACTCAGACCACTATGCCTAAGATGTATGCCAAATCGCCCGGTTCACAGAGCAAAGTCGAGGTCCAGCTCAGCGATAGCGAGAGATTTAGACAGATTGGGGAAGGTCTAGGTCTCAGAGACGGGGCGCTGGCACAGTATATCATGGGCGAGACGAGAAGAGAGGAAGAGCGCAGAGAGAGGGAAGAGGAGAAGAGAGAAGAGAGGTTAGCAAGGGAGGAAGAACGGAGGGAGGAGAGGGAAGCAAGGGCAGATGAGAGGAGGCTTTTAGAGCTTAGACTAGAGACGGAACGGGTAGCTAGAGAGGCGGACAGAAGAGTGCTAGAAATGAAGCTAGAGGAGGAGCGAAGAACCAGAGATGACGACAGAGCAGCTCAGAGAGAGAGGGAGAATAGGGCTAGAGAGAGAGGGGCAGCGTACTCAGTCAAACTGAAACCCTTGGAGGAGAGGGAGGATGTGGAGGCCTACCTCCAGATGTTCGAACGGGTGGCAGAGGTTCAGGGTTGGAAGAGGGAGGTATGGGCGGTTAGGCTAGCGCCTTTGTTACAAGGGGAAGCCCGGGACACCTACCTTCGTCTAACGCCTGAGCAAGCCCAGGATTTCGACATTGTGAGGAATGCGCTGTTGAAACGCTTCAGGAAGGACGCCGACTACTATCGTAGGCAGTTTCGAGAGGCCAAGAAGGAAGCTGCAGAAACGTTTCCTCAGCTGGTAGTGAGATTAGGGTCGTTAGTGAAGAAGTGGTTTTCGCTCGCCGGCAAAGACATCACCGACGTAGAGCAGGTACTAGACACCTTCATTGGAGAGCAGCTTTTCTCCATCATGACTACTGAGCTAGAGATTTACGTGAGGGAGAATTTACCGACGACTAGCCATGCCGCAGCAGAGTTGGCGCAGCGCGTGGTAGATGCCAAGCGGGCAGCATCAGCACCGGCACCCGTACTACCCAGTCAGAGACGCAGTTTTCCCAGACGTCCGGAGCAACCTAGCAACCGGGGAAGTCAAGGTCAGAAGGTAGGGAGGACAGAAGGGGGTAGTGGGGTACGTCGTTGCTACCGATGTGGGTCGGAAAAGCATGTGGTCAGGGACTGCAAGGTCAAACCTCAGACAGTAGGCCAGGTTACAGTGGGAAGGACTATTTCCACGGAGACCGCACCTCGGGCTAGCGTGTGTGCAATCAAACCTTATGATCCATGGGGCCAAGGTAGGGCGAACGGGCAGGACGTTCGGGTATTGAGAGATACGGGGGCGGAGATAGGGGCAGTCGCGAGCAGGTTAGTCAAACCAGCTGATTTGACGGGTCGGACTGTCGAGATTTGCTTGGCGAATCGATCGAACGTGGGTCTGCTACCTACAGCTTGGGTGGAGTTGGATTGTGCGCTGGTCAGGGGGAGAGTAGAGCTGGTGGTTTTCGAGGACGGGCCCGATATCATCCTGGGTAATTGGGTGACGTTTGATAGCGGGGAAAAGAGTCCTGTTTCCTTGTTCGGAGGTGAGTGCGCGATGGCTGCAGCAGTGCAGACTCGGGCGCAGGTGAAGGCCGAGAAGAAGAGGGAGGTACCCTTAGCAGTGGTCGAACCATCCCAGATCTCTGTTAGCACCCCAGAGTTAATCAGGATGCAAGAGACCGACGAGACGCTCGCGAAGGCGAGAACGTTGGCACAGAGTGGTGGGGCGATAGCGTCAGGTAGGGCGTCAGCTGAGTTTCGCAAGAAGAAGGGGGTGTTGTACCGGGTACACACGAAGAGAGGTAGCCAGGTCACGCAACTGGTAGTCCCGAAACAGTTGAGGGGGGGAATCCTTCAGTTGGCTCACGATCCACCCATGGCTGGGCATTTGGGAGGGAAACGTACCAGGGAGCGGATCTGGGGAACATTCTATTGGCCGGGAATGTGTGCCGAAGTACGGAGGTATTGCGCCAGTTGTCCAGAATGTCAGAAGGTAGTACCGAGGGGACGGGTGAGGAAGGTACCACTACAGCAACTTCCGCTGGTGGACGAGCCATTTCAGAGGGTGGCGGTAGACATTGTGGGACCCATCAAACCCAAGTCAGATCGGGGTAACATGTACATCCTAGTGGTAGTAGACTATGCCACACGCTATCCCGAGGCTGTACCGCTCAAGGGCATAGAGGCAGAGAGGGTGGCAGAAGCGCTGTGGGAGATTTGGTCAAGGGTGGGCGTTCCTAGGGAAATTTTGACAGATCAAGGGACGCAGTTCATGTCTGAAGTCATGCGGGAGATGAACAGACTACTGTCGATCCACGGGAAGGCCACCACACCGTATCATCCACAGTGCAACGGACTGGTTGAGCGATTCAACGGGACGCTAGTGTCCATGCTCAAGAAGTTAGCCACAGAACAACCTACAGCGTGGGACCGCTACATTCCAGCGCTACTATTCGCATACCGAGAAGTAGCACAGGAGTCTACAGGGTTCTCTCCCTTCGAGCTCCTATATGGAAAGACCGTGCGGGGACCGATGGCTGTATTGCGAGACCTCTGGACCAAGGAGATACAAGAGGAGGAGGTGAAATTGAGTAGCCAGTACGTGGTGGATTTGCGTAATCGCATCGAGGAAACATGTAAGTTGGCACAAGGAAACCTCAGAACCGCGTCAGCCAAGCAGAAGCGGCACTTCGATAAGAAGGCGAAACGGCGTTTGTTCAACGCGGGGGATCAAGTGTTGCTGCTGTTACCGGAAAAACACAACAAGTTGCAGCTAGCATGGCGAGGACCGTACGAGGTGATCGAACGTGTGGGAGAGTGCGACTACCGGATCAGGATGCGTGGGAAAAGCAAACTATACCACGCCAATCTCTTGAAGAAGTTTCATACCAGAGCGACGGTGGCCACGATCGTCGTAGACGACGAGGGGGTAGAGGAGGAGGAAACTATGCCGGTGTTTGGGGATATTCCCGTAATCACCTTGACAGCATCAGAGACGCCCCGCGACGTGAAGATGGACGACAACTGCCCAGAAATACGGGAAGAATTGCAGGAGCTGGTGTGGCAGTTTGAGGATGTCCTAACCGACTTGCCGTTACGCACTACACTGGACGTGTGCGAAATACGTGTGGACAGCGACATTCCAGTGAGGACGCGGCAGTACCCACTTCCCCATTCGCATCACGAGACCATCAAGAAGGAAGTGGAAGCGATGCTAGCGATGGGCGTCATTGAAAGGGCCAGTTCGCCATACAGCTCGCCCATCGTATTAGTGAAGAAGAAGGAGGGCACGATGCGTTTCTGCGTCGATTTCCGGAAGTTAAACAAGCACGTCGTATTCGATGCGGAACCATTGCCGAACATCGACTACTTGTTTTCCAAACTGTCAGGGGCCAAGTATCTCACCAAGATCGACTTGACCAAAGGTTACTGGCAAGTGCCTATGAACAAGGGAGATAAAGCGAAGACGGCATTTACAACGCCAGAGGGACAATTTCAGTGGACCGTAATGCCATTTGGGCTGAAGACGGCGGGAGCAGTCTTTTCTCGCATGATGCGGAAGTTATTAGCACCCCTGGGAATGTCGGAGATCGACAATTTCGTCGACGACTTGTTGGTAGCCACCATTACCAAGCAGAGACACCTGGAATGCTTGGCACGTCTTTTCCTTAGGTTGCGTGAGGTGCAGCTATCCGCCAAACCATCGAAGTGTTACCTGGGTTTCCGAAGAGTAGAGTATCTTGGGCACGTGGTTGGACAGGGAGAAATTCGTCCTGAGGTGTCAAAGATGGAGAGAATCCGAGATGCACCACGACCAACGACCAAGCGGCAAGTGCGCTCGTTTTTGGGTTTAGCCGGATACTACAGGCGGTTCGTACCCAACTTTTCAGCGATTGCTTCACCACTACACGATCTGACCAAGGGAGGCAAGCCAGGGGCGGTACAATGGACCGAAGCATGCGAAGCTGCATTTTGCACACTGAAGGAGAAGCTGTGCTCTGACCCTGTGTGCTGTCTGCCGGACTTCACCCTACCGTTTGTGCTACAGACAGATGCGTCGGAGGATGGAGTAGGGGCCATTTTGAGCCAGGACAGGGGACAGGGATTACAGCCTATTGCATGTGCAAGCAAGAAACTGTCGAGACCCGAGAGGAACTATTCGACCATTGAAAGGGAGTGTCTAGCGTTGGTGTGGGGTGTGCAGAAATTCAGTCAATACCTGTACGGACGTACTTTCGTAGTGCAGACTGACCATATGCCACTGCAGTACCTACAGCAAGTGAAGAACACCAACAGCCGACTGATGAGATGGGCACTTCAGCTGCAACCTTTCTCAATGTCTGTGGAGCACATTTCTGGGAAGGACAACGTTCCAGCAGATTTCCTCAGCAGAAACGCTCAGTAGGTAGCATAGGGGGTAGTGAGAAATTCGCGTCGTAGTTAAGGTTCTTCAAGGTGTTAAGAACTGGGGGGGGGTTGTGTGACGACACGAGTTTTCAGATGGTAGGGAGAGTTACACTTTTTACGAAGTTACACTTCTCCGTATATCTGCTGTACATAGAATAGCGTGACCGATTTACTTTTGTGTATGAAAGTGCAGTTTCGTAGAGCCCGTGCGATTCGTAGTAGACAGGGGGTCGGCCAATTTCGAATAGGGGTACGCGTAATAAAGAACGTGCATACTGACGAGAGCTCGACTGTTTTGCTTGTGGCCGGCGCAGATTTTGAAGGGCAGAGTGGTTTGAGATGCTATTGCGTGAGGAAGGAATTCTAACGAGGCAGCAACCCTGTGACAGAGGTCATCGTAGGTTAGGGTACTGCTGGAAGGGTGTGTGTATTGTTTTATAGCCACCCAAGGTCTTATGCCCTCGTCGGGATAAGGATGTGTAGAATTCGAAGGAAGATGGTAACTGCCATTCGCCAGTGAGTGTAGAGTTCCATACTTAAGGTGCGTGTGGTTCTCGATTGAACACCCACCAAGACTTAGTGTCTGTAGCAGAGCTAAGGTATCCTCATCCTCAGAATAAATGTTATTTGGACAGTGAAATAACGTGCAAGAGCAAGAGAAAGAGACTCTCAAAAGACTAATCCATTGTGTTGTGCCAATGTTGTGACAGTGTTGTGTCGTGTTGTGGTGTTGGGGTAAAGGGCGTCACGAGCCGAGGCCTGTAAGGTAAGCAAACCCTGTCGCTCAATTCTCTAGTGGCGCGCTTCGAGCACTGCGTACGTGTATGAGTGGTAATGAGTGTGGGGAAGGGGATGTATTTTAGGATGTGTAATGAATTTTGTTGATTTTATATGATTTTCCTATGATTTTCTTATTGTATATGTGATGGGGAAAATGTCGTTGCTGTTGTTGTTATGGAAGTGGGTCAAAGGCGACGATGGGGAATATAGAGAGGGAGAGAGAGAGTGAGGGTGTATGTATGGAGAGAGCGATAGAATGTAGTATACTAAAGAAAGATGAAGTGATGATCATGAAGGAAGCATGTTTACAGTGTGGATGAAGGGAGGTAATCGTGATGTGCTATAATTGTTGGGGGTGACGGTGGTGATGAAGGGGGGCGGAATGAATCAGGACTGTGAGATGGTAGTGTGGTTGCGATAATTATGTATATTTATATAACATTGGTGTGTAACGAAGATGCGAATTATTTAGCATCAAAGGGTGATTTATATTATTGAAATGTGTGTATAGTATCTTATATTATTATTATGATATTCATAACTATACAGGTCAAGATGGCGGACGGAGGACGGCGTGTTATGTTATATTATTTAGTGTTTATTATTTGGTGGGCATATTGTTAAGACTATGTATATGTCAACAGGTGTGGGCTGATGATGATTATTACATCTACGTGTTTATTTCTACGCATTATTTCCACGCTGTTGCCTTTGAGTTGCCTGTTGTGCTGTACTGATGTTGATGTTGTTGCCGCTGACTGGGTCCTAACCAGCCTGGGGTGTACCTTTGCCTCTACGACAGAGTAGTGTTGTGGTGATTTCTTACACTGCTGCAGGTTTTGCCTATGTATCAAGGCAACGCACTTCCAGGGGGTTTTCATGCCTAATTCATGCACACACAGACTCACATTACACGCACCTAAAAACATATCCATTTAGTTAGAAGAATCATCCACTTTGTGAAAGAGACTGTTAGCTCTCTGAGCTACTTGACAAGAACATTGAGACATTACTTCTGTGCCACAGCTTGGTCTAGCTAATAGTTTATGATTCAACGCCATCGCCTATTATTTGAAGACTTGCATTTTGAATTGATTTGTTGATTTTGATTTTCTGTATACACTTTGTAAAGAAACTGTTGTTGTTTAGTTCTATTTGGGGTTTGTTGCAAGGGGAGGTAATTGTTAGTTAGTACTGGGACGGGGGTCTGTTTAGGGGTTGAGGGAAGGTTAGTTCCCATTTGTCCTGTGCTTGCTTGTTGATTGTTGAATAAAAGAGTGTGTGTCTGTACTCTGGCATTTTGTGTTAGTTTATTTTGTTTGAGTTTATTCTTTTCACTCGCTTTATGAGCTGACGTCACTGAACCCGCTCGGGGGACGTGACAACAATTATAGGATATTCGTTTCATTTTTCTACTCCCAACCATTTAAAACGCTATGTCTACATGTCACAAGGTATTGCAATGCACTGGAATCACATGGCTTGCAGTATAACAAGAAATAATAGATTATCCCAGTATTAAACATAATCTTTTAGTCATTGACACATTAAGATATAATTACAATTTCGCATAAAGACAGGCTAGAATAGAAGACATACATAGCTTACGCAAAACCAATTAAAACATCTAGTTTCTTCTTTGAGACCTAAACTAATAAATCAGTGAAGTATGACTTAGACAATGCAGCCAAAAAGCTAAAAATTGGCAAAAACAAATTGCAAAACAAAGTGAAATTTTATGTTCACCCTCTCAATTCCTCATTAGCCTCTGTCTTATTCTATCTCCCGATTAATGAGGGAGTTTGGATAGTCAGGTCACATAGACTTTGAACAATTATTGGTAAGTGGTCTTCTACGAAAAAAGACATCACTTGCTATTAATTTGCAGGATTCCCCCCAAAAAACACACACAAAAACCCAGTCTGACATAATCAGCCTTACTCACCCCTTAGGGATGTGCCCAATCACCTCCACATGGAACTCCTTGTGAATGTTCAGAAAATGGGACAGCAATGTCGCCACAATGATCTGCAAGGACAGAATGCACTTGGTCCTTCATCTTGGAACTCTCTCTCTCTCTCTCTCTCTCTCTCTCTCTCTCTCTCTCTCTCTCTCTCTCTTCGCAGCTCTCCGAACATAGCCACTTTTAAGTCCAACTTAAAAACTCATCTCTTCCTTAAAAATGTCTGATCTCGCCTCCCATCACCAGCATCATTCCTTCTTTTCTGATCAGACCTCCGCCGTCACACCGCACGCCCCAATCCCCCTCACTCCTTAGCTGTTCTCCTCCTCCCCCTTCCTCCCTCGTCTTTTATATTTTAATTGTAAATATTCCTTTTCCTGTTTGTATTATTATGCATTTGCCTAGTTTATTAGTGTCTTATTTTTGTTTCCCTTCTTTTCGTAAGTATTTTGATGCTAACGTTAAGTATGAATACGTGATCACTGCGCTTTGAACTGATGTCATTTGGAAAAAGCGCTATATAAATACCCTTATTATTATTATTATTATTATTATTATTATTATTATTATTATTATTATTATTACCAACTGACTGACCAACCAACTAACTATCCAACCAACTGATAAGTATAAGCCAAGTGGATTAAAACGTTGGTTAAAAGTTAAAGTAAAAGTTAAAGTAAAAGTTATAATAATATAATAATAATTATGATTTATTTTTATAGCGCAAAACCAAACTTAAAGCTTGCTCTAAGCGCTCGCATCCATACACACACCCATACGCTCGCATCCATACACACACCCATACGCTCGCATCCATACACACACCCATACGCTCGCATCCATACACACACCCATACGCTCGCATCCATACACACACCCATACGCTCGCATCCATACACACACCCATACGCTCGCATCCATACACACACCCATACGCTCGCATCCATACACATACCCATACGCTCGCATCCATACACACACCCATACGCTCGCATCCATACACACACCCATACGCTCGCATCCATACACACACCCATACGCTCGCATCCATACCCACACCCATACGCTCGCATCCATACACACACCCATACGCTCGCATCCATACACACACCCATACGCTCGCATCCATACACACACATACGCTCGCAAGGAAAAATCTCTGAACAATGTGGTAAAACATTATGAGATAAAACAGCTACGTTACATTACATTATTATTGCTTTAGGTCCAGCGGACTCTTCCGAGCCAAATCAGGACCGGACAACCCCTGATCCGCATAAAAGATCTGCTGAAACAACCCTAGTGGTAAAACTGAAAGCTCTCCACCAGCCAGTCACTTTACAATAAAGACATCCCACGCAGGGGACGGCTGAGGCTTCACCCCAACTTATCGAACCCCTGTTTACAAAAACAAAATAGAATACAAACATCATTATAAATTATCAACAAAACACATACATATAAAATGCCTACATTGCTAAATATTACCATCATAGGAAGCCCTAGTGACCACCTGGCAGAAAGCGTCCAATATTCCCAAGCTGATCCAACAGACCTCATACACAAACAAGGAGTCTTGTCCCGGAAGAGTTTTCAAGAAAAAAGGTAGGAGACTGGTCTAGCGAAAAAGACGATAGTATAGCAGATTGATAGAACAGTGCAGGAATGAGAAAGAGCAAATGAGAAAGACAGCGACAGTGGGAATTTAAAGCACTAAATTTCCAGAAAGTAGGGATACTATTTATACTGAAACCCCTGGCACCCCAACGGGGGTATAAAACAGCTAAACAATGTCAAAAATAATACAAACATCATAAGGATAAATATTTGAACAATACGGTACATTATGAGTTGACTGCAGGATCTTAAAACAACCGACTAATAAAAGGTTTTAAAACACTTTTGTGGTGGTTAAGAAGATCCTTTCATAATAGGTTGCATGATCTTCAACGTTTCAGACCCATAAACACGGCACATACCACGAAGAGTTCTATAGGGATAGGTATCCTCATTCTTGGAAAGTGTTTTCGGTTGTTGTTGATGCCGTCACGGATGAGCACCAACACCACCATGGCGGTGAAGGACGCCGTCATGGTCACGTAGTTCACTTTGTTCAAGTTCACGAAGAAGTCACGATAGCCCTGCACAGCAAGTGACGACAACGGTAACGACCATGATGATAACAATGATGACATCACCAAAAGGACACACATGTAGTAGTAGTATATTTTATTAACGTCTGCTAAAACCAACGGTCATTCGAGACGACATATACAAACAGGATTGATGAGAATAAGAACGACGATGCTAACGAAGTTGATAAGTGATTATGAAATTACGACCATGCCTACGTCAACAACGGCGGCTTCGACAAGAACGATGTCACTGAGGGTAAGTTTAGTTAGTTAGTTAGTTAGTCATTGTTTAAAGGGTCCAGCGGATTGCAAAGAGCCGAATCAAAACCACAACTTTGTTAATCCGTATTAAAAAAACGGCTGAAACAACCCCAAATAGCAATGTAGGTTTGAATCCCGGATTGGCCAACGTGTGACCATATTATTTTCCCCTTACCATCAACTGGTTCGCTGGTGTCATAATAATGTGACCAGTAGTCGCCTATACGCTCCGGTGTCGTGTGACTATAATCTACAATTACACTTACCCTAATGGCAACACTGAAGACACTCCATCAGCCGCTCATTTATAATAAAGGCATCATGCCGCGAACGCCGATGCTATACTCTAATTTATCGAACCCCCTTTACAAAAAAAAAATAAATAAAATAAAATATAAACATCATTATAAAATATTAACAAAACACATACATACACAATGCCTACATTGCTAAATAATACCAAAGAAAGCCCTAGTGACCATTTGGCAGAAAGCGTCCGATAGCCTCAAGCTGCCTCAACAGACCCCAAACACAAATTAGGAGTTTTTAGGAGTTTTCAAGAAAAAAGTAGGTGACTCATTGGTCTAGCGAAGAAGATAATAGATTGATAGAACAAATTGGGAACGAGAAAAAACAAACGAGAATGGCATAAACAGTGGTAATTTAAAGCACTAAATTTCCACAAAGTGGGGATACTATTTATACGATGACGACAAGAAAGACACATGATGATAACAACGAGAACAATTGACGACGAACGTATGCAGCCATTACTAATAACATTACATTAACAAGCGGCGACGAGGACACCACACCAACCACAATATCAACAGCGATAATGTCAACGATGATGATGATGATGATGATGATGATGATGATGATGATGATGATGATGATGATGATGACGACAATGATGATGCTAATGGTGACAAATACGACAACGAAGCTAATGATGATGATAACGATGACGACAACGACGATAATGACGACGCCGACGACGATAGTGTAACTCACATAGAGTAGTTTGAAAGAGCCGCTGTACTGTTCCACAGGGATGCCGAAGATCGAGTGTAGCTGACTTGAAAAGACGTGCACAGCCGCCCCGGTCGTGAAGCCGCTGATCAAAGGATCCGACAGAAACGTCGTCAGAAAACCCAGCCGCACCAAACCTAGGAACAGCTGCAAAATATAAAAAAAAAGAAAATTTCATCATCATCATCATCATCATCATCATCATCATCATCATCATCATCAGCAGCAGCAGCAGCAGCAGCAGCAGCAGCAGCAGCATTACCATGCATCATCAGTAGCATTACGTATAGCACTTTTTTACATGTATGTCCTCCTCTTTTTCCTCTTCCTCCTCCTCATCATCATTATTATCATCAGTTGACTCAACTGTGACTGAGTACCTACTCCCTTAGGGTGGGGAAGGTAAAGCAGCGAGGGAGAGAGATGGGCATCACCCTCATTACGCTGGCCCAAGATAAGTGTGATCTCCAACATCACGCTCCCCTACAAGGCTATGGGACTACCTTTACTTTACCTTTTTTTTTTTAACTCATAACCACCATATCCTATCCTATCCCGTAACCCGTAGGTCGTTGAGGCACCACAGATGATCGTTTAACCAGCGTACTCTATCTTTCTCTGTCCTCAGCAACCCTCATGGCCTCGCTCAGTGTCAAGCCAGTACATTCTCGAATGTTGTCCTCCCACCTCTTTTTTTTGTCTCCCTCAACGCCACCCTATAAACAATGACTAACTCATTCACTCACTAACATCATTCTCCGCTTCCTCCTCCTCAATCTCCTTCTCACCTGCATCACGCCGACAGCGAAAGTGACGGACATTGCATAGGAGACTTTGATGTTTTCCAGTTCCGCTTTGGCTGCCGGATCCAAGCTCAGAGTGGTCGGAGTTATCCCAGGATTAATGGTCGAATTGGTCTGTGAATTCATAGGAAACATGAATAAATACATGCATACATGTATACAAATTCTCCCGTGAATGTAATAATAATAATAATAATAATAATAATAATAATAATAATAATAATAATAATAATAATAATAATAATAATAAATGAAATAAAATTAAAATAAAATACAAATTCGATTTATTTTTAAAACCGAACACGTTTAACAACATTATAATAAAATCAACACAGTTCCAAAGTTACTCCAGAATATTCTTCTTCTTGCTTCACACCCTTTTTATAGAACTAATCATGACATTGGTAGTACAAAGATACAGGCAGACAGACAGACAAACACACACACACATGTGTATACATACACAAGTGCAAATGTACATACATAAACACGCACATACACACAAGCACACATAAGATATAAAAAATAATAAGATATATATTTTCCCCAAAGTTTACACAGGAAAGTTGTTTCCGGCCACGCCAAAACAAAAATAAAAAGTAAGTATACATATTACACATACATATCATATATACAAACACACACACAAAGGAGCGCGCGAGCTCGCCTCTCCTTTTCCCCTCCTCCCCACACTCACCATACACCCATACCCCTCCTCCTTTCCCCTCCCTTCCCTCCTTTCTTCCAACTCAACCCACACAACTACAAACGTATAACTAACTGGGCATACTGCATTTTAATTAGTTTTCTCGCGAATTCTCCATGACTATTTTAATTTGATTTGAAAATAACATTTACTTATATGGGAATATGGTTCCTCGTGAATTAAAAAATTATTTTTAATGGTTCGCTTTCGAAAACAAATTACTGACGTAATGCATTTATTATTTTTTTAAAAAAACGTCTAGCTAATGGATTTACATAAAACACAGGAAGATGTTCATACGCCATTTAAAAAAATGAATCCTTGCTTACAATTACTCATTTTTTTAACTAGCCTAAAATTACTTTGGGCAGAGGTTGAAACACAGGCCTACATCAGCTGTACGGTCCGTGCTAAGATCTATTTATTGATTTTTCAACACCCAACACATTTTAAAGCAAAGAATTAGTTTTTAAAATATAACAGGTATTAAACTTCAACAGAGGAAGACGGACGTATAGACATTAAACAACATTTTAACAAAATCACCATAAATGCGGATTCACTGAGGCTTTGTCAAGCAAAATCTAGAAGATAGCATAGGCCTAATCATAGCCCGAAAAGAAACCCCAGCTTTTAGGTAGTGTCAACGTTATTTTCTTCACCGAGTTTAATCAACTTGAAACTATATCATTTTACTTCATTCCTACTGCTTAACAATAAACAATACTAATTTCATATATATAGCGCGTAAACTAGACTCTCGGTCTGCTCTCGGCGTATATGCACTCGCTGTCATGCTTAATCTTTCAGTTACATCAGAAATATTCCACACAACTTAAACTTGATTGATAGTACTAACAGCCTCCCTTTCACAGCCAGGGTGGGTTGGTTTGTGGGGGATTTGGTTTGTTTGTTGTTTCTGAAATTGTTTGTTTGTTTGTTTGTATGATGTTTCTTCTTTCTTTTTTTCGGTCTTTTTTTTTTCTCACTAAACAGGTCACAGGTTATATTGCCGGGTTCTCTCCGAAGATGATTGGTATGCGCTGTATTCTTCTGCTTAATATATAAAGAAAACAGTTTGGAGAAAAAGAAAACTAGAAGGCCAAATCCCATGTGGCGGAATGGGAGGCGACTGCTGCAAGCTTGGGAGAGAGGTTGTCTACCTTCCATTTGTTGGTTAGACTAGCCTTGGATGGCTCCTGCTGTGCAGAATCCTTTGGAGTGGCCATTGGGTTATAAGTGCCCAGGAAAAAAAGAAACCATAATGAAACGGTATTTCAATGCTAAGTAATACTGACCCTGATCTTTCTATGCTCTTGACCTTGAGATGACCTTGACCTCCGGCTCCAAATACACTCATGTACTATCAAATAAACTACAACAAAAGTGTATTAAGCCCCAAAACGGTGGCCTTGGAATGACCTTGACCTTCACGTGACCTTTCATGCCTGCCTGATCTAATAACGCAATGTTGTTACATACTATGGATTAAATATACAGCCATTCTATTGTACGAGGACCTATTTTTGTATGTTTTTGCAAGGCCTATGGTGACCTTAACCTTCAAGATCAACGCAGAAACGGAACATATATGAAAGATCAATCTATCCTCTCTACGTGAAACAAGTTTGGACTCAAACGACTTGGACTTTACCGACTTTGGACAGCTAAAGTGACCTTGACCTTGGAGTGAGATTGACCACATTTGGAAAGTATGTGTGTCTCGATCCAAGAATCACAAGTTCAATATTAATAACTTCAGAAAAAAATGAAATTTTGTGGCAAATTGTCATTTTTTGACTACATTTGTTTACCCTGTGACATTAACCTTGAAATGAAGTCATTCATTCACTGATCATGTATTAGGTGTCACGGATATACACCATCTTACCAAGTTTGGTTGTGATAGTTGAAACAGATTGTGAGATATTAATCCAACAATAAGTTTTGCACAAACAGACGCCCGACGGCGGACAGAAAGGAGGACGGGTGGACACTTTTAAAAAATGTGTTTTGGGGCTATTTTGGACTCATCTCGCACAGGTTGGCAAAAAGCTAGAAATTTTTTTATGGGGGAGGAGGGGGGGGGGGGCAGGGAGTGAAATACATAGACTCACATTGCTATGCATGCGAGTCTAAATAAATGAAAGCACGCCCACTTACACCTGGTATCCCGGAAGTGACGTTCTGGATTAAGTTCTGGGTTTGTTGTCGCTCCCAAACCACGTGACCATGCTCCACAACTGCGCCTACCATCAAACTTACCACGGCAAATGTTCCTGGTAAATAAAACAAAATTTTTATAAAGAAATAATAATACATCAAATAATAACAACAACAACAACAACAACAATAATAATAATAATAATAATAATAATAATAATAATAATAATAATAATAATAATAATAATAATAATAATAATAATAATAATAACTGGATCAAGATGAAGGCGGATGACGACGACGACGCTGATGAAGTTGATGGTGATGATGATGATGATGAGGAGGAGGAGGAGGAGGAGGAGGAGCAGGAGGAGGAAGAAGAGGAGGAGGAGCAGGAGGAGGAAGAAGAGGAGGAGGAGGAGAAGGAAGTGGTGAAGGAAAGAGGACAAGGAGGAGGAGGAAGAGGAGGTTGATGATGACGACGACGACGATGATGATGATGATGCAGCTGCTGTTGTTGATGATGATGATGATGAATGATTACTCACCGACAGAAATATGTCTGGAAGTGCCGAAGAAGAAGTAGAGGAGGACGGGGTAGAATGACGTGTACAACCCGTAGACAGGGGGTAGGCGAGCCAGCAAAGAGTACGCCATGCCTGCACACAAATGAATTAATCAATGAAAAAATCAATCAAGCACACAAATAAATTAATCAATGGAAAAAAATCGATTAATCAATGTTAAAAAAATCTAGTATTTATTTAAGGAGTAAATATTTAATCCATATATTTGTCTGCCTGTCTATCTGCTGATTGCTTATACACACAGTCTACCTATCTAGGCTGCCTACGTCCTTCTGCCTATTAATGGCACTGAAGGTTGATTCCAAAAACGCCAGCTGTTGCGCGAGAAAGAGAGAAGAGAGAGAGAGAGAGAGAGAGAGAGAGAGAGAGAGAGAGAGAGGGAGAGAGAGAGAGAGACAGAGACAGACGGACAGAGAGAGAGAGAAACAGACAGACAGACATGAGGCTGACCACGTGACTGCCAAAAAAACTGAATGACTGTCGAAGAAACCACGGGACGTTTCGTTTCTTTGTGTGTATTAACGTCCCCGGACACTTTTGCATATGGGGGACGGAGATAAGAAGTCATGGTGGAATAAGAAGTCATGATGGGTTGTCACAGGGCTGATCGCAGGATGTCGTTTGTTCGTTGCAGAAGGAGGTGCCCGCGCAAAGCGGAAGTACAAGTGTTGTGGCAGGCGCGCAAACGGTGTAGGAGGTGGGTCGAAGCCGCTCGACGAGGCCTGAGGAGATGTGACCGTAGCGAAGGGCCTACAAGGAGGCGAATGGAGAACGTAGGGAGACTCTGGCGATGCATAGCAACTGTTGTCCGAAGGACGCCACCGTCCACAGGAATCCCAACGTCGCCTAATAGTAGAGATAGAAACAGGGCTGCCAAGGAATGGAGCGACGGCACCTGAGCGACGTGACGTGACGTTTCGCCGATCCGCGACCGCCGCCCAGTCGATGGAGCCCTACCGCGGTGAAAATGAAGTTTGAAGGTTGAGGTGGAGTATCGTGACGGGATCGCCAACACGACGCTGTCGCAGGTTCCACTTCAGGGCCCAGTATCTCGACCTCAGGTATGGCAAGTGATCGGGCTTCCGTCCATTCCCGCCGCTAAAGCGCGTGTGGGTCTGAACGCCTCCTAGAGCAGGACTGCTACCCCTGCCCGACTCGCTGCCACCGAGTGATATCCACTGAACTGAGCCACGGGAAACGTAACTGTATATTATAGTCACACCATATCGAAGCGTATAGGCGGATACTGGTCACAATATTCTGACACCAGCGAACCAGTTGATGGTAAGAGGTCACACCTTGGCCAATCCGGGATTCGAACCAGGTACCTTTCGGTTACTAGTAAGCCGCTATACCAACTGATCTACCCGGCCCCAACCACGGGACTAAAAAGAATCAACCTTTATATCGAGCTTTGTGGCTAGGTGGTCAAAGGCGGGACTAACTTGCCTTGTCCACAGGCAGATGTGTGTGGGATCGATCCCGCCTCTGGGCGTTATGTTTCTCCGAATATTATTTACTTTCGACTCGGGCATCGTCTCGTTTTCTCCGTGTACCCCGGTTTGCTCCCCTAGTAAAATGTCAAAACACCAATTGTTACGTTGAAACGCGAAGGATAGTATGGCTGAAGCGTGCACGATAGATCTAATCGTTTCGCTTTGCAAAGTATTCAATAGTAGAGTGTATTTACCTTTGATTTGAGTTTGCATTGTTGTTAGAAGAAGCTTTGTATAACGTTGATAATTTTCCTTAGTCGATATTATTGGAGAATTCTCTAGATCTGCGTGTTTACTGTCGATAGAAACTTGTAGAAGTTTGAGAACGTTCCGGGAATGTGTATAGAGATGTATGACGTAAGACAGTGATGACGATCTTTAGTTTGATTGGTGGTAGTGCGTCATTTCTACGTGTTCTAAATTGTTCGGGAGTATCAAGAGACTATATAAGTGCCGCACTGTTTCAAAGGTGTGTTGTTGTTGATAGTGATTTGGAAAGTAAAAAGTAGAGAGTGAAAAGGTGATTGTATGCAGTTGTTGATGTGTGCTGAATAAAAGTGGAAAACTTCATACGAAGACTTTGACTTGTTGCTGAGTGAGCAGGCTGCGTGGATAAACGAATCTGAGCTACACTCATCAGTACTTCAGCATTGGGGCTGAATCAAATACTGATAGAAAAACACCAACATCGATTCGAGTGTAACACCAATATTATTAGATAGGTGTAACGGACGGTTTTTTGTGTATTATAATCTAAATAAATATATGTATTTGAACATACTATGTTTAATCTAATGAATGAGTATGTGAGTGTGGCTGTCTGACGTTCAGTATAAAGGTGTGTGTTCTATCTCTGTTTACTTTAACTTCTCATCCTACACCACACACCTGCTTTCAGACAAGGACAAAGTCTACACAATTGTTTCTCTTTGCCCTCCTGTTATACTATTTCTCATTCAATTATAAACATACACAATAAATCATTCACGTATACAGTAAGTTACAGATACATCAAATCATACAATTACTTCCAGTTCCAGCATATAAATGAATCACACAGATGATAAATAAGTGCACACAGTTAATGTAATACTTTCACCCAGTCCAGTTGATGAGTGCACACCGATTACTCAGTACGTTCACGCAATTCTTTCTTTTATAAGTGTACACAGTTTCTCTCAGAATTCAGCACTAGTAGGAGTCGTTGTCCCTTTCTAAGGACGTCACTCGACTCTTCTCTTTTCCATTAGCATCGAAGCACAGACTTCATTTCGATGATTTAGATATTCTAAATTTCACAGTTTCTATTTACTGACCGTATGTCGCGGATCAAACACTCCCAGCGCGGAATTCACAGCCGACGCTGGGGTCACAGCCACACACTGAAGACGCTGCAGTTGTCTTCGTGGCGTAGATCCGGAAATTTACTACTGCACCGTTGTTGCACGTCTGCCCCAGTGATGATGCAGAAGGAGAGCTACGGCGTTGATGGCGTCCACATCCAGTTATGTAGATGTTGTCGCGTGGACCAGACCCATCCGCCGCACATCAGGGGTACTTCGCTCCGTAACCGCCCCGCTGTATTCTTATACAGCTAAAGTCCTAAAGAATCAGGTCTTTCCAGAGCACCCACGAAAACGTCCTCTCGCTTAGGCTGATGTATAGTCTCTGATCTAACAACAGTTCACAAACTATTCGAAAATTAACGCAGTGACGTCATCACGTCTTCATACACAAATGTGTACGAACTGCGGTCGTTACAATAGGTTGGGTTTTGGCGCGCCACAGGCTACGACTACGGTTTCCCGAAGGGAGGCGAGGCGCCCCACAATGTCCCTATAAATGGACAACAAAGTGTCCACATATTAAAAAAAAAAAAGTTAAATATATAAATCAATTGAAGACAAAACTTTTTTTGGAAATTTAAATTATTATTTTCTAGCGTAGGTTAAGCCTCTCGACATGTTGTGTTGGAATGGATCGATATAAGCTCTCAACTTCTTCAGCTAAGCTGAATGGTGTGCATGCCCATGACAAAAACACTCACCTTGCGGAATGTGCATGATGCCAACTGTAAATCCCGCAATGAGGTCACAGGGCAGGTCGTAGAGGGCGCTGTAGCCTTTCAGAATGCCCAAAAAAGGAAACAGGCGTCTCAACTGTGTGCGCGCGCCCTTCCACGTGCAGCACGTGCACGTGTCCTGCATTTTCTCCAACGAGCGCTTGAGGATGCTGTTGCGCGTGATCTTCTTCTTCATCTTGGTCTTCTTCCGCCGCAAGCGACTCTTGATCAGCCTCTTCGCCTGGGGAAATCAAGGAAACCCCATAACGGTAAATGATAACATAGTTAGCAGCAGAACGTGTAACCGGTTACACAAACCGAAATGTTGTTAGTAACTAAGTAACGTGTCATTTTCTGCAGGAAATGCTTGTTTCAACAGAGATTAATCACCGCTAATGAATTAACCCAGTTCTGGGGAACAGAACTAAAATCTATATTCATTAGTCGCTGTTAGCAACAAAAATCGCCGGTCAGAAAGACTTAAGCCTCGATGTTCTGCGGTCAATAAATCGTTAACAGAATAAAGTAATCGTTAGCATAAAATATCACCGGTGAAAGATGGCGCAAAGCGTACAAATGGAATCACGTGTGAATATCACGTACATAAAATCTAAATCACGAAATGGAAGTCTTTAAGAAGGTCAGGTATCACCATGTCGAACATGCAAAAAGGAATGAGGATATGATAACGTAAGAATTATACATATTGTATATAACAATTTGAGTTGGTTTGTAACTCCTGTTGAAGCTTTTTATCGAAATACATGTATAGAGAAACCTTTAATCTGCTTGTTTGATCTCCTGTAACGTTTCTACTTGTCTTTTAGTTACACCTCATGAAGGGATTAGCCACGTAAATCTGTAGGTTGAAAAAAAGGCACACATTTGATTGCAATCTAAACAATCATTCTCTAGATTGTCTAATATTACAGATGCAGATTACAGATATTAAATAAAATAAATAAATAAATATTTTAAAAAATAACTTTTAATCAGATCCAGGTATGGCTACTACTAGCTTAACACGGCAACAACGCTACCCCAACTACAAGTACAAGGAAAACACACCGCATCTTCCGAAGGGAGATTGAAGTGGTACATCACACACTGTCTCCGTCTTAAGCTAAGTGAGCGTGTCTGTGTTACATTAGCTTAGGCTAGGATAATACTTTTGGTTAGCCTGTCTGTCCTATAGCTTAAAGGGGCCCAAGTTCAAGGCCTGGACTACTTTTGGCGACATTTAGTCTGACCTAAACTTGGCAAACAAACACTATTACAGCGTGCTTTCGTTGCTTACGATAACCCCTAAAGCTTGAATTCTCAATTTCCCTTCTGACAAAGACTGATTTCCCCTGTTTAACGGTACACCAATACGTTCAATAACCTATTAGATTATATTCTTAGCGCTAGAAAGGTAGCTGGCGGTATCTATTAACCTGTATTCATTTAAAAAAAACAAAACAAATATACTTCCGAATAGTACAGTTTTTTTGGTTGTTGTTTTTGATGAAAGCTAATTATTTTTAATGAGGCAACATTCATTGTGAATGTTCAACGGTTGTGTCGATGGGATGTGGTCAAAGTACGCCCTTTAAGCAGCAATGCTACATTTGGCTATAAGTTATATAAAGCCCCTACAGCTACGAACCTATTAAGCCTTGTTGTTTTTTGGGGTGCTTAATACAAGGACACAACTCAGACAAGTGCAAACTAGTGAAGCTACGGGACAGGCACATACACAGACTAACTACAGGCACATGAAGGCATTTTAAATGACGGCGTGTTGACGCTTTTACATGGTGTGTGCATTTGTTGACTGTTTCAAGTGTTTATGTTCTTGTGCAAATGATATTGTGATAAATGACACCGATCGTATCAATGATGTTTTAGGATGTTTTATACACTTATTGAAAAAAAATGGCTTACATTATCTAACATACTGACATAAGAAACTTTTTATAAAATATTAAGTACTGTAGTAAATGTGTGTGTATCTTTATGCATGTGTATGTACATGTTCCTATCCTATCCCGTAACTCGTAGGTCGTTGGGGCACTACAGGTGATCGTTTAACCAGCGTACTCCATCATTCTCTGTCATCAGCAAACCTCATGGCTTCGCTCAGTGTCAAGCCAGTCCATCCTCGAATGTTGTCCCTCCACCTCACCAGAGCATCAGGCCTTACAAAGATCATCCTGCAAGGCACGATGCAAGGCGGAAGAAGAAGAGAGAGACAGAAAAAGAGGTGGGACGACAACATTCGAGAGTGGGGCCGGGTAGCTCAGTTGGTAAGAGCGTCTTGCTAGTAACCGAAAGGTCGCTGGTTCGAATCCCGGATTGGTCAACGTGTGATCATATTATTTTCCCCTTTACCAACAACTGGCCCGCTGGTGTCAGTATAAATCGGTCCAGTAGTCACCTATATGCGAAAGTGTCGTGTGACTATAATCTACAAACAACAACATTCGAGAATGGACTGGCTTGACACTGAGCGAAGCCATGAGGGTTGCTGAGGACAGAGAAAGATAACGTACGCTGGTTAAACTATCATCTGTGGTGCCCCAATGTCATCTGTGGTGCCCCAACGACCTTCTAATTACGGAATAGGATAGGATAGGATAGGATAGGATAGGATAGGATAGGATATGATAGGATAGGAAAGGAATGTCATACTGTCCAGTGCAGAAATGTTTGTTGTTGCAGAGTGATTGAATGTTTTACCGCATCACAAAAATACAATCCTACGTGTTTTGACTTCATTTGGGTAAAATAAAGTGTGTTGATACTACTACGAAATATGTGGAATAGCGAATAACTTCATACTATTAGGTCAACAACACTCACACTCCTCCTCCCACCCCCCACCCCCCCAAAAAAAAACAAAAAAAAAACTTACCATTTCGTCTGTGTTCGCCAGATCGTACAATGAAATTCTGAACTCGGGCTCTTCGGTTTCCTCTTCATCCTCTCTTTTCTGTCCAGCCTTTTTCTTCTTCTCCTCCTCCTCTTTGTCATTGGGCATGCACGGGTACAGCTCTGTAGACAGAGAAGAAATAAAGGAATGAATTAATTATTAATTAATTAAATATAATTAATTAATTAATGTGATAATGAAATAGGTAGATCTACATTTCTTTTACTGCCCAAACAAGAGGATCTTTTTTTTTTCATTTCCGAAGATGTGAGTGTGGAGCGGGGAAATAACTTTTGAGAATAAATTTCAACAAGTGAGTAAGTTCGTGAGTTAATGAAGAGAAAGAGAGAGTAAGAGAAAGGGGAGAGAGAGAGAGAAAGAGAGAGAGAGAGAGAGAGAGAGAGAGAGAGAGAGAGAGAGAGAGAGAGAGAGAGAGAGAGAGAGAGGGAGAGAGAGAGAGAAAGAGAGAGAGAGAGAGAGAGAGAGAGAGAGAGAGAGAGAGAGATGGTGGGATTACATAATGATCCACAATACGGAGAAACACACCATCAAACAGATAGATAGGCAGAGCCACGGGGATATCTATTGCCGTATAGGTGTGAAACCACATCGTGGTTGACAAATATCTCCGTTTGGAAAATTACTTATATTTGTACGCGAATAGTACTGCGCTTCCATCAGGCGATCAGCGATTCAATGTTACCACTGTAAGGATCACACCGTTTTCCGTACCACGCGACCCATATGGATACAGTACAAAACTTTCCTAGGCTCCCACGTGACCCATATGGATCTCTGGTGTACCTGTTTTGGTTTGGGTGGTTGCTAACGGGATGCTTATCTCCCCTGCGGAAGTAGCATATTATCTCCCCTGCGGAAGTAGCTTATTTGACATTTGTCGGCCGTTTTCACTGTACAAAGTGTGTTTTAGGTGTGATTAAAAAGTGAAAAACGAAGAATGAACGCGAGTGATTTTCAATGACAGTGTGAGAGACGAGGTTTGTATGGCTAGTGACAGTGAAAATGAAGTAGAGAGTGATAATACTTTGGAATAACATTGCTCATGGATATTACATCATGGAAAACAGTTACCAGGAGTAGGACTTGTATTTTTTTATTGTGCGAAGTTGTGTTTGTCCAGTAATATGTGTGGGTTTTTTTTGTTTTTCATTTTCACTGCATTACCATTTATTCTCACATGTACATTCACACTTGTAACAAGTTGCAAATTAACCAGAATTTATTCATCTTTATTATGCAAAAAACAGTGTTAAAATCAAATAAAAACTACATGAGATATGAATATTTATGCGCGACTACCCGTTTACAGCCACAAAATGGCAAAAATACTTGGGCCGCAGGGCATGTTCACTCGAAAATCGCCTGGTATGGAATGAGTTAAGTAAATGCAGTACTAAACGTTTTAAGCAATCCTTAATAGGAAGTTATTTCTCCAACACCCCTGAATGTTGCTAGATTGAATCGATAGACAAGGGAGACAGATTCTCAACAGTCAGATACTAGATTGATACAGATGAGCCAGGCTGACAGACAGAAAAATAATGAGATGGATTACAATTTACAACCCAACAACAAATGCAAAATGTTTGGATATTGAGTTGCCACGTTTGTAGAGTTGGTGTGGGCGTTTGACGCGCAGTGGGCCGAGAAAGATATAAAAAAAAAAAGAAGAGAAAAAAAAGAAAAAAAGAAAAAAAGAAGAAAAAAAAACTGATTGATTTAATTGATTGATTTATTATTGCTTTAGGTCCAGCGGACTCTTCCGAGCCAAATCAGGACCGGACAACCCCCGATCCGCATAAAAGATCTGTTGAAACAACCCCAGTGGGAAAATTTAATGCCCTCCACCGGCCAGTCACTTTACAATAAAGACATCCCACGCGAGGGACGGCTGAGGGTTGACCTCAACTACGCGAACTCCCCGATTACAAAAACAAAATAGAATACAAACATCATTATAAATCATCAACAAAAAAACATACATATAAAATGCCTATAGTGCTAAATAGTACATTCATAGGAAGCCCTAGTGACCACCCGGCAGAAAGCGTCCAACATTCCCAAGCTGATCCAACAGACCTCATACACAAACAAGGAGTCTTGTCCAGGAAGAGTTTTCAAGAAAAAAGGTAGGTCATTGATCTAGCGAAGAAGAAGATAGTATAGCAGAGTGGTAGGACAGATCGGGAATGGGAAAGAGCAAATGAGGAAGACAGCGACAGTGGGAATTTAAAGCACTAAATTTCCAGAAAGTGGGGATACTATTTATACTGAAACCCCCGGCACTCCAACGGGGGGAACTGTTGCCGCAGTTAATTTGTCATGCCTACAAAGGCAAGACAGGTTTTCAACTGGGGCTTTCACTGTACCCTTTATAGGTTAGAACAATCTACAGTGGCAAGATTGCTCATGACCCCAAGAGTGAAAAAAAAAAAAAAAACTAAAAAGAAAGTTAGAAGAAGGAGAGAACGAATGAAGCGAGGACAAAAATAAAGGAAAAAAAAAGAATGAAAGGCTAAAGAAAGAAAGAAATAAAGAAAGAAAGAAAGAAAGAAAGAAAGAAAGAAAGAAAGAAAGAAAGAAAGAAAATGAATGGATAAAAAAATAAAGATGGAAAGAATGAGAAATAAGGGGAAAACAGAACAGCAGGGAAAAGAAAAGAAAAAAACAGACTGAAGGAAAGAAAGTAACAATCAATCAAAAATAGAAAACGTGAAATAAATAAAAATGCACACACACAAACGCACACACACAAACGGACACACACACACACACACACACACACACACAAACACACACACAAACGGGCACGCACACACACTCACGACGAATATATATATATGAGGCTATTGGAGTTTGCCAGATACAACAATCTGGTACTGGCAAACACGCTTGGTCTCCACAAAAAATCCAGACGATGGACATGGCACAGTCCCGGCGGGGAACATCACAACCAGATCAACTACATCATGGTCAAGAAACGCTTCAGATCAAGCATCAACATTGGCAGGACACGCACTTTTCCAGGAGCAGACATTGGAAGTGACCACGATCTCGTGATGATGTCTTTCCGGCTCCATTTGAAGAGAGTAAATACAGCAAAGTGCACTAGGCTGAAGTTCGACCTGGACAAACTGCAAGACCCGGAGGTGGCAAAAATATTTCAGGCCACAATAGGAGGGAAATTTGCACCACTGCTTATTTTGGGGGCAGGCGAAGTAGATGTCAACACCATGACCAATACCTTCACTGAGATCCTTGGCAAGCACCGACCAAAGAAGAAGCCGTGGATCACACCTGAACTTTTGGATCTGTGTGATAAACGAAGAGAGTTAAAAAAAGAAAAAGAACACCTCACAGGGAGCTGATGTCTACCGAAAAATCAACAATGACATCCGAAAAGGCATGCGCACAGCAAAGGAGAACTGGATAGAAGATCAATGCCAGGAAATAGAGAACAATCTGAACAAGAACAACAGCAAGAAGGCCTACCAGACTGTGAAGCGGCTGACAAGTGTTAAACAGCCCAAAGTCTCCACTATCCAAAGCAAGTCTGGCATTTGCCTTACAGAAGAACAAGAAGTCTTGGACAGATGGACAGAGTACTGCTCTGACCTTTACAACCATACACCAAATGGAGACCCATCAGTTCTAGCATGTCCCGAGAGCAGAGAAGAAGAAGAAATCCTCCCAATTCTACGGGAAGAAGTTGAGGCAGCAGTGCAATCGCTGAAGAAAGGGAAGTCAGCGGGAGTGGACAACATACCAGCGGAACTGCTACAAGCAGGAGGAGAAGCGATGACTGATGCTCTCACCATTATCTGCAACAAGATCTGGCAGAGTGGGGAATGGCCTACACCATGGACCCAGTCGCTTGTCATCACTCTTCCCAAAAAAGGTAACCTTCAGGAGTGTGAAAATTACCGCACCATCAGCCTCATCAGCCATCCCAGCAAGGTCCTCCTGAAAATAATACTCAACAGGTTGAAACCACAAGCTGAACAAATCATAGCTGAAGAACAAGCAGGATTCATGGCAGGGCGAAGTACCACTGAACAGATTTTCAACCTCAGAATAATCTGTGAGAAATACCTACAGCACCAACAACATCTATATCATGTGTTCATAGACTTCAAGAAGGCATTTGACCGAGTCTGGCATGCAGCTCTATGGGCAACCATGAAAGTGTACAACATCAGCCCTAAAATTATAGAAGTCATCAAAAGCCTGTATGACAAGGCTACCAGTGCAGTCCTCCATAACAGCGTCATCGGGAACTGGTTCAGAACAACAATCGGTGTGCGTCAAGGATGCCTACTCTCTCCAACACTCTTCAACATCTTCCTAGAGCGCATCATGTCAGATGCTCTTGCAGATCACGAAGGCACAGTCAGTATAGGGGGCAGAGCAATCTCCAATCTTCGTTTTGCGGATGATATTGATGGATTGGCTGGAGAGGAACAAGAACTTGAACAGCTTGTACAGAGGCTTGACACCACCTCCAGAGCTTATGGAATGGAAATAAGTGCGGAGAAGACCAAAATGATGACCAACAACACCAATGGCATCAACACGGACATCAAAGTACAAGGCCAATCCCTCAACACAGTGCACAGCTTCAAATATTTAGGAGCCATTGTGTCAGACAATGGGTCTCGACAGGAAGTCCTCTCCAGGATCGCACAAACAACTGCTGCCCTGACAAGGTTGAAGCCCATTTGGAAAGACAGAACCATCAGTCTACATTCCAAAGTAAGACTGCTGCGCTCTCTGGTCATCTCCATCTTCCTATATGCTTGCGAAGCATGGACCCTCACAGCAGATCTCCAACGAAGAATACAAAGCATGGAGATGAGGTGCTACAGAAGACTTCTGTGCATTTCCTATACCCAACACATCACCAACGTTGAAGTCCGACAGACCATCACACAAGCCATTGGACAACACGATGACCTGCTCACAGTGGTGAAGAAACGGAAACTCCGATGGTATGGCCACGTCACCAGATCATCAGGCCTTGCAAAGACCATTCTGCAAGGCACAGTGCAAGGAGGTAGAAGAAGGGGGAGACCGAAAAAGAGGTGGGAGGACAACATTCGAGAATGGACTGGTTTGACACTGAGCGAAGCCATGAGGGCTGCTGAGGACAGAGAAAGATGGAGTATGCTGGTTAAGCGATCATCTGTGGTGCCCCTACGACCTTCGGGTTATGGGACAGGATAGGATAGGGATATATATATATATATATATATATATATATATATATATATATATATATATATATATATATATATATATATATATATATATATATATATATATATATATATATATATATATATACAAACACACACACATATTGACATGAATGAGAGAAAAATTAATTAATTAAAATAAGAAAAGGGGTGCGGTAAAAAAAAAATGTTGATTTTTTTAAAAACTGCAATTGCCATCGATGTAATGTGCCATCCTAACCGGCCTTTGATTATCACACTATCACACTATAGAGAAGAAGAAGAAGAAGAAGAAGAAGAAGAAGAAGAAGAAGAAGAAGAAGAAGAAGAAGAAGAAGAAAGAACGAAAGAAAGAAAGAAAGAAAGAAAGAAAGAAAGAAAGAAAGAAAGAAAGAAAGAAAGAAAGAAGAGAAAGAAAGAAAGAAAGAAAGAAAGAAAGAAAGAAAGAAAGAAAGAAAGAAAGAAAGAAAGAAAGAAAGAAAGAAAGAAAGAAAGAATGACAGGAAAAATGACTGCATGAATAAATGGACGAATCTTGTCGGCTTTCTTGACATGTTTGTCCAGGGTCGTAACGCTAACAGTAGAATTTGTAGCCGTCTGGTCCATTCTTGTGATGGTGAAATGGCATTGCTTTTAAAGCCGCAGTGAAAACGTCGATCTTATTGTTCAGAGAGTGTATCACTCCCTTTCTGACTTCCTCCTTTCATCCATTTCCATTCCTGCTTTTCTTTCTTTTTCTGTAACTCTCTCTCGCCCACACATCCTCTCTCTCTCCTTCCCTCCTTCCCCCTCTTTCCCCATTCTCACTCTTTTTCACTCTTTTCCACTCTCTCCTTTCCTCCCTCTGATTCTGACTCATCCGAGAATTCGCCTGATGAAAATAATTCACGGAGGAAGATGCGAGCGAATATGGAATTCCCTGTATAAAATATTTATGTGCGATTTTTTTTTCGTTTTTTTAAAAAACAATATTTTTAGCTAAATAGTCATTATTATAATCATCAATAAATAAGCGTATTTTCTAAATAATCTTTTGTTTACAAACAATGCAGGATTTCTCTAAATAATATATTATCTCTTTGTTACGTTGAAACGCAAACGAAAGTATGTCTGAAACGCGCACGATAGATCTAATCGTTTCGTTTTGCAAAGTATTCAATAATGGAGTTTATTTACCTTTGATTTGAGTTTGCATTGTTGTTAGGAGAGGCTTTGTATAACGTTGATAATTTGCGTTAGTCGATATTATTGGAGAATTTTCTGGATCTGCGTGTTTACTCTCGATGGAAGTTTCCCGATGGATGTCGAGGTAAGAGAACGTTCCGGGTATGTTTAGAAATATGTATGACGTAAGTCAGTGATGACGATCTTTAATTCTGATTGGTTGTAACGCGTTATTCTAGAACGACCTGAGGTCATCTTGAGTTGAGAGAAAAATTATATATTCGATGCTCCGTGTGTTGTTGTGGATAGTTGTTGTTGATAGTGAGTTGGAAAGTAAATTTGAGAGTGGAAAGGCGATTGAGCGATTGTATGCAGTTGTTGATGTGTGCTGAATAAAAGTGGAAAATTTCATACGTCGACTTTGTGACTTGTATGCTGATTGAGCGGGTTGCGTGAATAAACGAATCTGAGCTACACTCATCAGTACTTCAGCATTGGGGCTGAATCCACTACTGATAGAAAATACCAACATCAAATCCGATTGTAACACTATTATTTACCTATACAATACATTGTTTACGTAAATAAATCATGATACAAGTAAATAAGGCATTGTTGCTAAATAAGAAATTATTTAACAATATATAATATTGCATTATTTTGCAGATTGTGTTAAATAGTTTATTATTTAGAAATGTTTCTAAACAATGATTTGATTATCGATATAATGCATTATTTAGCAGAATTTGCTAAATAAGCCTATAGTGTTTAGAAGAGTTTGCTAACTAATGCATGATTTACGTAATTAATTCATTGTTTACACAGTTTAGAGACTGCAATTTTTATTATTTAGGGGTTTTCAGGATTCGCTTGAAAACTTGGTTTTTATAATTTTACTGATTTCTATAATTAAATGCAAGGAAAGATTGTGTATCCAAAATGTGTGTGAATTATTAATTTTTCCACAAAAATAGCTCCACAAATTCGAAGATAAAACGTCGGTAACGTTGTCACGTGGGGTTTATGGGCTCTGCACAATGGAATTATGGACCCTCACGTTTATTCGGTGGGAACTGCTAGTAAGTCACCCTATGAATTACTTTAATAAATTTATTTGTTTAGCTCGTTCTGTGTTAAGGTTGGGGTACAGAAATAGATAGAAAAATGGTAAAAGAATACTGTCACACTAGCTTTCACACGGCTATGAATCATATGTAGTCCAGCCTTTTGATAACAGTTAAAATCACACATTTATTTCTTCTACTCTATACAAGATTCTCTAAGTACTAATCTAACTTAAAAAGTCTCTTTCAATGCTAATAGTTCGATCGCTGATAGTCTATGCAGCTGTTTTTCTTCCTCGGGCACTTGCTCTTATATTTCATGTAGATTTGGACTACTGTGGTCCGTTTTATAGTTTCTGAAGAGTTGGACTACTGTGGTCCTGGTTTTATCAGTTTAAGTGCACGTTGAAGATCACACTTAACTGGCGGGTGGTGCGGTCGAAGTCCTTCTGTGAGGTAGCTTCTGGTCCACCTGTGTCGTTGTGTAGTTGGGTTCCCTTGCCACGCTGTGGGGTCTGACAGGGTGTCTTTCAAGGCAGCTCTTTCCGTCTTGTGCGGTAGAGTCTCCTCAACCAACTGGTCGTTTCTGTGGAGTGGGGCACACAGGATAGCTCGGGATAGCTCGGGATAGCTCGCCTGCCCGTCTGTAATATAAGAGACGAAATTCTGCACAACCCTGAATAAGCGGTTTGTGCAGAGCGTCTCACTGAAAGCCAAGTAGCCCTCAGTGATAGCTCCACATCTCTATACATAAGCGACGAACATTCTGCTACTTCCGGGTTCCACTGGAATCTCACTCTAAATTCCTATACATACATAAATATCAATCGTGTCTAACTATACACATACAGAATTAATAATAATATAAACATTCAGTGGTACAGCCACTGGTCTGCAAACATACATATAAGTTAAACAACAGTGGTTCCGTACGGGATACAACATGGCGGCGCAACCGGTCGTGTTTTACCACGTGTTCGGCGTTTCCACATGGTCACGCAAATTCGGATTAACAATTCACATTTATGCATAGCAAATTCTTCAAACATAATTTCAACAATAATATAAATATATCACGATGAAACAGAAGGGTGTTCATTTACCTGTCTGACAAGTTCAGGCCCGTTGTGACTTGATAGAATTCTAAGATTCTAAGTCCTGCTTCCTGGTCTAAGTGTGCAGAGATTTCTCTGCCAGCTTTCTAGCTGTTAACACTTCGGTGTATTCCTCCCAACTGACCAAAAATGTGCGGGGTTTGGACCTAGTCAAACTGGCTCCAACCGCTTTGCCTAAGCTCTCCCATTGGTTCCAACGGTCCGATTCAAAACTCAAGTGCTGACGTCACTGCGCTGTGTGTGTGGCTCAGGCTCGCAGTGTGCTGTAATTTAATTGCTGCTGTGTACTATACTAACTCTCTACTGTTACAAAGGCTACACAATGCTAAATAGTCGATAGGCAGAGTTTAAACTAGCCAATTCGTGACAGGCTCCCTCAACTGAAAAAAGGCGATGACTACTGGATTCGACCTTTTTCTACTACAGAGCCTAGTTTAACGCTGCACTATCCTAGGGTCCTATTTACAAACTAGTTAAGTTGCTCTACCTTAGCTGCAATGCTGTGCCAGGTAGCTATGGACACTAGTGACAGGGTATTACTGGGCGGGGACGAATTCTGGTGCTGTGGCCCTTAGTTGTGTTGGGTGGGCGACAGCTGCTGTGTCCTCCACGAGATGGCGACTGAGGTAGTCGGCTCCGTGGTTCTCTTTGCCGGGGATGTACTCGATTTGGAATGAGTATGCCTGAAGGGTGAGTGCCCATCTCATCAGGCGAGAGTTCAAAGACTTGGAGGCTGCCAGGAACGATAGTGGTTGGTGGTCCACCTGAACTGTGAAGTGGGTCCCATACAGGTAGAGTTGAAACTTCTGTATGGCCCAGACTAGTCCAAGGCATTCTTTCTCCGACGTGGCGTAGTGGGTCTCGGCGGGTCTCAATTTTCTGCTGGCGTAGGCGACAGGGAATAGCGTCTCTGCATTCTTGGGGTCGCGCTGTAGCAGTACTGCTCCGAGGCCTAAGTCGCTTGCGTCGGTGCGTAGAACGAATGGCTGAGTCAAATCGGGTAGGTGGAGTACTGGCGCCGATGTCATTCTGTCCTTGAGTGTTTGGAATGCTGTCTCGCATTCGGCTGTCCATACGACTTTGTCCGGGGCGATTTTCCGTGTTCCATTTGTCAGTGGTACGGCGATGCTGTTGTAGTTGCGGATGAACTTCTTCCGCGATGGCGATGGCTAGCCATGTGTGTGTGCTGGGGGTCGCTGGTCGGTCCGTGTACTTCTTGAGGAGATTGATGTGGTGGTATCGGGCTCTCCCGTTCACCTCTACTTGGTAGACTGTCTTGGATTTCTTGGCAGTCACCCGGTACGGTCCTCTCCAAGCGATGTCCAGCTTGTTGGTTCCACTTGGAAGTAAGAGTAGCACTTGATCGCCGACTTGCAGTTCTCTGTCCTTCGCGTGGCGGTTGTAGTACTTCGCCTGACGGGCTCTTGCCTTCTTCAGTGCTTCACCAGCTTTCTTCCACGTTGCTTTGAGGGTTTCCTGCAGGTCTGCGACGTACTTGGTGGCACCTCTTGGTGTGTCGTCTATCTTGGCCTCCGTCCAACTTCTGCGTAGGGCTTCTAGCGGTCCTGCTAGAGGTCTGCCGAATAGCAATGTTGACGGGGTGTAGCCTGTGGCTGCATGGGGCGTTTCTCGGTATGCGAACAGTGCCGCATTCACGTAGGTGTCCCACGCTTCTGGATTGTCGTCGGCGACTTTCCTGAGGATGGTGAGAAGGGTTCCATTCAGTCTTTCTACTTGTCCGTTGCTGGCTGGGTGGTATGGTGGTGTGCGAATGTGATGAACTTGTATCAACTCGGACACGTCTTGCATCAGGCGGCCGGTGAACTGAGATCCGTTGTCCGTTCTAATGCTGTCCGGGAATCCGACTCTGGTAAAGATGGCGATGAGTGCATCTGCGATCTTCTTGGTGTCTATCGCTGGCAACGGGACTGCTTCGCACCACATCGTACATGCGTCGACGAGTGTGAGTAGAAATCTGTTCCTCTTCTTGGTCATGGGCAGTGGTCCTACTATGTCTACTGAGACTTGCTGGAATGGCACGCCGACTACTACTGATGGTCCTAAGGTAACTGGTACGGTGTGATGTCGCGGGGAATATCGTTGACATTGGTGGCAAGATTTCACGTAGCGCTTGACATCCTCCGTGATTCCTGGCCAATAGTAGTGTGCGCTGATTCTCTGCACTGTGGCTCCAATTCCCATGTGTCCGCTGAGTGGCATGCTGTGGCCTAGTTCTAGTACTTGGGCTCGAAGGGTGGCTGGTAGTACTAGTTGGGTGTGATCTCCATCTCCTTGTCGATGTAGAACTCCCTCTTCCATGTAGAAGTCTCCCTTGTGCGGGGGTGTGTGCGCCTTGGGTAGCTTCTGGAAGCACTTCGCTATCGAGGTGTCTTCTTTCTGTGCTGTTTTGATCTCTTCGAGTCCTGGATTCGGAGCGAACTCGGGCTGGGGTGGTTGGGTTTTAGCTTGGGCCCTGGTTTGCACTGCAGCTATCTCTACAGTTTTAGGGGGCGTGCCTAAGAACACATACCTACAACCTAGCACTAGATCATACAGGGGTTTCTGTAAAACAGCTGCTTGGATTCGTCCTGTGACGTACCTACTCTCTACTTCTATCCATGCTATTGGGCAAGTAGTCGTCGGTTTCGTCAAGTCTGCTCCTTGTAGTTCGACTGTCTTGTCTGTCAAGTCCGCGCGCGATACAAGAGATTCGCTAACTATCGCGTCGTATGATAGACCTGTGTCATACAGACAGTTCGCTTCTTTTCCGTTGACCTTGACCGTGTCTGTCACCGATGGGTGATCTCCGATTGTGTGTGGCTTGTTACCGCTACTTTGAGTTAGAACTCTGTGCGCTGGCCGGCTTTCGCGCTCTTCCCTACGTTGTGCGGCCAACTTGAAACATTCTGCGGTGGAGTGATTGTTTCTGTTGCAGAACGAGCAATACCGTCTCTGTTCTGCGGGACCTCTTTTCCCGAATTCCGTGTTGGGTCCTTTATTTTGCCCAGGTCTGGGGTTATTCGGCTTATTCGCGGTGCGCTCTTCCCGGTTAGGGCTTCGTTTCTGTGCCTCTTTCCCGTTAGGCTTTAGGTCTCGCCTGAAGCTCTTGGCTTCTCCGTGGGCGGCCACGTACCTATCTGCGACCTTGACCAGATCTTCTAGTCTTTCGGCGCCCTGCTCTACTGAGAATGTTCTCAGCTCGGGGGTCATGGTTTCCCGTAGCTGTTCCCATACTAACAGTTCTGTCAGTCCATCATACGTCTTAGCCGTGGCTGACTGGCTAATCCACTTATCCAGCATTGTGGACAACCGATCCGCGAATTGCGCATAGCTCTCTCCTTTCACTCTCCGGTTGGTGCGGAATTTTTGCCGGTAGCATTCTCCAGTCAGTTCGAATCCCGTTAGGAGTGCCTCTTTTACTTTGTGATAGTCCGTCACTCGGTCAGTCGGTAGCTTACTGTAGATGTCATAAGCCTTTCCTCTAAGCCCTTGACTAAGCTTAAAAGACCAATGAGTGGGATCTAGTTTGTACTCTGTTGCTAGACGCTCAAACCTAGTCAGATAGAGATCTAGACCTTCCTCTCTCTCATTGAATGTTCCCAGTGGAAATGACATTCCTTGTACAGGGTTGGATGCTACCTCTAGCTGATCTGAGTGGGGAGGGGTTGAGGAAGAACTTGAAGCTCCTGATCCCAATCTTCTTAGCTCTAACTCATGCTGTCTTTCTTTTTCCTTTTCTTCCCTCTCTTTTTCTTTTTCTTCCCTCTCTTTTTCTTTTTCTGCCCTCTCATACTCCCATCTCCTAACTTCTGCTTCTCTCTCTGCTGCCAATGCTGCCTTCTTCTGTTCTCCTTCTAATTCTAATTTCTTCTGTTCTCTTGCTGCTTCTAACTCTGCTTTCTTTTGCTCTGCTTCTAACTCTGCTTTTCTCTGTTCTGCTTCGAGCTTCTTCTGTTCTGCTTCTAATGCTAGTTTCTTCTGCTCTGCTTCTAGTTCTGCTTTTCTCTGTTCTGCTTCGAGTTTCTTCTGTTCTCTCTCGGCTGCTCTCTCTGCCTTAGCCTCCTGTTTCTCTACCTCTGCATTTATATACGCAATTAGGTCTGCCCCTGCTAAGTGTAAAGCTTCTCCTAGTTCCTTGAAACGCAATCTCAAGGCCACTGGGTCCGACATTGTCAAACGTGTCTATGAACAACCTCTGAATCACGTGGAATACCAAAACACTAGCAATATTGCAATTCAATAACAACAATGCAAAGACCATAAAATTCGCAATCAATAATAGAATAAAACAAGAGTCAAATGGCATACAACAGTTATTTAAGCAAAACCTGGAAAAGAACAATGCAACATACAGGCACAAAAATATTTGAAGCAAAAAAAATGTTTAACTAAAGAATAGTGCACCACAACTGATCAGTCCCTGTTACAACTATTCTAAGTTATTCTACTACTGCTGCTGTTATCTAATTTTATTGTACTTAGGTCCGGTTCTACCCAATTCCTATTATACACAGATCCTGGCTAGGCTCGCCAATTAAAGTGTCACGTGGGGTTTATGGGCTCTGCACAATGGAATTATGGACCCTCACGTTTATTCGGTGGGAACTGCTAGTAAGTCACCCTATGAATTACTTTAATAAATTTATTTGTTTAGCTCGTTCTGTGTTAAGGTTGGGGTACAGAAATAGATAGAAAAATGGTAAAAGATTACTGTCACACTAGCTTTCACACGGCTATGAATCATATGTAGTCCAGCCTTTTGATAACAGTTAAAATCACACATTTATTTCTTCTACTCTATACAAGATTCTCTAAGTACTAATCTAACTTAAAAAGTCTCTTTCAATGCTAATAGTTCGATCGCTGATAGTCTATGCAGCTGTTTTTCTTCCTCGGGCACTTGCTCTTATATTTCATGTAGATTTGGACTACTGTGGTCCGTTTTATAGTTTCTGAAGAGTTGGACTACTGTGGTCCTGGTTTTATCAGTTTAAGTGCACGTTGAAGATCACACTTAACTGGCGGGTGGTGCGGTCGAAGTCCTTCTGTGAGGTAGCTTCTGGTCCACCTGTGTCGTTGTGTAGTTGGGTTCCCTTGCCACGCTGTGGGGTCTGACAGGGTGTCTTTCAAGGCAGCTCTTTCCGTCTTGTGCGGTAGAGTCTCCTCAACCAACTGGTCGTTTCTGTGGAGTGGGGCACACAGGATAGCTCGGGATAGCTCGGGATAGCTCGCCTGCCCGTCTGTAATATAAGAGACGAAATTCTGCACAACCCTGAATAAGCGGTTTGTGCAGAGCGTCTCACTGAAAGCCAAGTAGCCCTCAGTGATAGCTCCACATCTCTATACATAAGCGACGAACATTCTGCTACTTCCGGGTTCCACTGGAATCTCACTCTAAATTCCTATACATACATAAATATCAATCGTGTCTAACTATACACATACAGAATTAATAATAATATAAACATTCAGTGGTACAGCCACTGGTCTGCAAACATACATATAAGTTAAACAACAGTGGTTCCGTACGGGATACAACATGGCGGCGCAACCGGTCGTGTTTTACCACGTGTTCGGCGTTTCCACATGGTCACGCAAATTCGGATTAACAATTCACATTTATGCATAGCAAATTCTTCAAACATAATTTCAACAATAATATAAATATATCACGATGAAACAGAAGGGTGTTCATTTACCTGTCTGACAAGTTCAGGCCCGTTGTGACTTGATAGAATTCTAAGATTCTAAGTCCTGCTTCCTGGTCTAAGTGTGCAGAGATTTCTCTGCCAGCTTTCTAGCTGTTAACACTTCGGTGTATTCCTCCCAACTGACCAAAAATGTGCGGGGTTTGGACCTAGTCAAACTGGCTCCAACCGCTTTGCCTAAGCTCTCCCATTGGTTCCAACGGTCCGATTCAAAACTCAAGTGCTGACGTCACTGCGCTGTGTGTGTGGCTCAGGCTCGCAGTGTGCTGTAATTTAATTGCTGCTGTGTACTATACTAACTCTCTACTGTTACAAAGGCTACACAATGCTAAATAGTCGATAGGCAGAGTTTAAACTAGCCAATTCGTGACAAACGTCTTGAACAGAAACGAGAGGTCAAGGTCAGTTTTCTGCTGAAGAGTTCAATGTTGAGTATTTCCTGCAGAAAAAAAAACAAAGCATGCTTTCTTTTGTATTTGTTTTCCCAACCTGTGTTGGGACCGTGTTCCCGTTTATTCTATTTTGTTTGTTTGTTTGTTTTTGTTTGTTTGTTTTGTATTTCGTTAACTTGCGAGTTTTTTAGGTTTATTTATTTTGATGGAAATCCCGCTAATGCAAAAATAATGAAGGATCCCTCTTTCAGGATAGGATAGGATATTATTTCACATAATCTGCTAAATAATGCATTATATAGCTAAATAATTCATTATTTGGCAACAACGCCTCATGACCTATAGCCTATTTATTTACGGAGAAAATATATTATTTAGAGAAATCTTACACTTTGTAAACAAATGATTATTTATAAATATGCTTCTAAAAGTCTCCTCTCTGAAAATCCTTACCGGGAAGAGAGGGGACTATAAACTGATTAAATAAATAAATAATTATTTTACAAAAGGGTATTACATTTAACGAACGCACTCATCAAACTTTTGTTTCTGTTCTGTGTAAGCATTTGCTTAAAAGCATGACATGTCCATATATATATATATATATATATTGGTCAACTCTCTCTCTCTCTCTCTCTCTCTCTCTCACACACACACACACACACACACACACATACACACACACACACACTCACACACACACACACAGAGATCTAGATTTGTTTCGTAGATTCTTCTCCCACCGTCTATTCCCCTCTCACAGCTTAGCCATTGGAGGTATGCCTGCGATCATTCCGTAGCCTACATTGATTCCCTATTATTGATCACGACGCGCGCCATGGTGATGGCTATAATGAGCCTGGGGAGATGGCGCCGTTTGGGTCTTTCGCCCGTAAAAATGGCGTCCCTTCCATCACCACTCCACTCCCCCCCCCCTTCTCCTCCATATTCCATCCCCATTCATTTCTCCACACGACCACCAACACCTGATTGATGACTAGGATAAGCACGCCAATGAATCATCAACATGGAACAAGCAAGTTCGCATAGAAAAACTTTTTTTTTTTTAAATGATGAAGGGTTTGTCACTATTTGCCTCCCTCGTAGTTTCATATGAAGCGCCATTTGTAAATTAAATGTTTATTGTCATTATATCTATAGAACATACATTTTACCTGTATAAAAGATTTGGTATAATTATAAAATGAATTATATACCTATAAAATACATTCTATAGCAATACCAGTGATGTCCCGAGGCCTCGGACATCGGTCATGGTCCGATTCGTTTGGAAAATGACCGAATGCAAAAACCTGTGTCCCGTCAAATGTCCGATTCTATTACGAAATTAGCGGTCATTGTCCGATAGTACTAGGACTAGAGCGGTCACTACAAGAAACAACTGTACAAACTGGAGTATCAAAGCCGTTAAAACGAGTTTGAATAGTGGACAATGCTAGACTATTATCACTCTTTAGTACATTCCGTCGAACAACAAAAGGGTCGCAACTCTCGACACTTATGAAAGGGAAATAACCGACACCATACTTCGTCTGCAACGATCTTACTACGCTCAAAGTGCCGCCGAAGAAAAAGCTTTGTGTTGCAAAAGGGCAGTCTGTTTTGAGCTCGTTTTTGAAGAAAAAGGAAGAATATACGTAAAAATAATCTGGCCAAACATTGCATTTAAAAAAATAATACATTTTAAAACTGTTTACACAACAGAGTTTTTGTTTTACTTTATTCATATTTATTCTCAATCTCAGTCACTGTCTTCTAAAGAAGCACCATTATTACATTAATCGGTTCGCTTCACAATCTGAATGTCCTATTGCTTTTATGTAGTCAGGACATTATGTCCGATTAGTTTTATGATTTAGGACATTTTGTCCTATTGCCCTCTAATCCTAGGAACACCACTGCAATACAACACTTTTTATAGCTATAAAGCAACATTTGTATAGCTACAGACTACATTTTACGATATACAAGAGATCATACACGGATCGTCACGCCGTTTGTAAATATTAAACACAAAAAACTATTTTATTTATAAACAAAACATTTTATACGTAACCAATTCATTTTATCTATAAACAAAACATTTTATAAGTAACCAATTCATTTTACCTATAAACAAGTCATTGTATCTATAAACAAGTCATTTTATAGCAAAAACGATGTATAAAACTTCCTTTTATCTGTAAACACTTCATTTTATAGCAACAACGAGCACTTATATCTATAGAATACATTTTATAACACGTACAATGAATTGTACCTGTAGAATGCGTTAGCGCCAATTATTTTCCAGTCGGCGCCTTACAATAATTTTATACTAACTTTCTCATTGTATAACTGCTTCTCTCCCTTCCCTTCGATTATTTTTATTTTGTAACGTTCTAAGCGACCCAAAGTTGCTATGCGGTGCGCAAAGATGGCTGACGTTTTTGTTTTGTTTTGTTTTGTTTTGTTTTTTTAATTAAAATTTACGTCCCCGGACTCATTAAGCGTATAGGGGACGATTGGTTAATAGGTACATTCAACCAATTCAACGAAAAAAGGTTCCCCCCCCCCCCTCCCCTGCACGTATGCGCTGGGCTATCGCCTTTTCATGTAGAAGTGACGTTGCATAAGCTAAATTTAGATAGCTACGGCGCGTTTAGGGAATTCCCGCTAGGCCTATATCGACTTCCCGCGCTTACGGCTAATACGGCATACTTGATGTCAACAATCTCCAAGGTAACAGTTACGATGGAAGCTGGTTTGCCTTCGTGCTTATCGATAGTTTTTCAAGACGACCAAAAAATAATTGGAACAGTCGAGACTGACAATGTTTATCAGCATTTCACTAGTATGGTCCTCGCCAATTTATATAGTACACTAGTATGGTCCTTGCCATTTTTTGTAGTAGACTTTATGGTCTTTACCATGTTGAGTCGCTTAGAAGTTTACAAGTAGTCTACACGAGGATGGAGTTGCTTCCCTGGGATCAGCAATGCGAAAGTCAGTATAAAATTAATGTCATGCGCCGAATGTAAAATAATGCTCTGAATGCATTCTACAGGTAAAATGCATTGTATATATTATAACATTTTATATATAAAAGCTCTTTGTTGTTATAAAATGAATTGTTTACCTATAAAATGAATTGTTTACCTATAAAATGAATTGTTTATGTATAAAATGTAGTGTTTAGAGATAAAATGAAGTGTTTAGAGATAAAATAGTTTTTCGGAATAATATTTACAAACGGCGTGATGATCGCGTATGATTTCTCTTGTATATTGTAAAATGTAGTCTGTAGTTATAAAAATGTTGTTTTTAGCTATAAAAAGTTTTGTATTGCTATTGAATGTATTTTATAGACATAGAATTCATTTTATAAGTATACAATATCTTTTATACAGGTAAAATGTATCTTCTATAGATATAATGACAATAATGATTTAATTTACAAATGGCGCCTCATAGTTTCACAGGCTCTAGAAGGATTGCTCTACGTGCGTATTATTCAAAGACTGTACTAGGAATTTTAGATTTGGAGATTATAGTCGTCGCTTGTCATCGCTAAATTCGGGATGACAGGCAAGACGAAGGGGATAGGACGTAGTGCTTTTGTGTAGATCTGGCATTCCACCGTCTAGAACATGAGCGTCTTTAAAGTCGGAGCGATGGAATGAGCCATGCGCGCACTGATTAGACCTCGGTTTACACTCTCAATCGCAGGCGCAGAGTCTGCTAAGTCTGACGTCGCATAGAGAAATGGACCTAACTCACTCAGTGTCTACGTGCTTCTTACATCCATGCAGTGTACTGTAAGGCCCATAGCGGCATGTACGTACTTCAGACTACATTAACATGTTCGGTGCGCTTAAGGAAAAGACGATAAAGACAGCCAAATAATGTTCTCATGGTCTCCGTAAGTTTTGCCCTCCAATTGATAAGTCCCATTGCGGCATTCACTTCAGTCTACAATACCACGCTCGGTGCGCAGAAAAGAACACAAAAATCAGCATGACAAAGGACAAACTCGTTTATATAATTTTTATTGTTAAAAAACACACACACAACAGGGAACTATTCTCGCTTTGAGGAAAAAAACCAATCGGAGTAAACTATTGTAAAGCCATTGAACTTACCATGGTCAGAATCCGTATATTCACCCTCTTCAGCGACGGGGTGATCGTCGTCATCGTCTAATGATACGTAGCCCATGCCAGTACGTCCGTTAGACGTCATCCCTTGTGCAGAGGTATCATTGCTGACTGAACAATGATTTAACTGTAAGATGTCATTTTTCACACACCCACACAAATATTATTTCTTGTGTTTTGAGCGAGTTAGCATCCCGGATGGGTTTGTTGTCAAAAGATCTCGTTCAGTCTTTGATGGAGTTGTAACCAATTCTGGCTGATTATAGCTTGTGGGACCATGGAAAGTCTTTATACACTACAACATCTATAGTTTTTGTTTATTTGTTTTTGTTATTATCCAGTCCTTGGCATCCCTGAGGTGTAGGTTAGTCAAAGATCTCATTCAGTCTGTGATGTACGTACTCGAAATGCCTTGTAAAGTATATTTGATTATTGGAAAGTCTTTTTATGCACACTACAATTATACTTCGCTTCTTTCTGGCGAGTCTGTAGTTATAAATGTTTTATAGTCCTTGCATTGTGTTGGTATCATTATCTGCAAAAATATGCCGAACCATTGAATTGAAAGTCTGTGCTATACACACAAACACTTTTCGTTTCCTTTGCGAGTTAGCTTATTTTGGCGAGTCTGTAATCAAACATCTTTCATAGTCTTTGGTAGATGTAATCATTGTCTGCAGAATTGAATGTGCATCTATGGCGAACCATTGAAAAGCTGATTCTAGATACACACCACTATTCCTTGTTTTCTCGGCGAGTACGATCTCCGAGTGTTAGTCTAACAGCTGTTATAAGTCTTCGGTAGCTGTAATCGTTGTCTGCCGAAGTGCATCTATGTCGAACCATTGAACGTCTGCTGTACTATACAGGAAATTATTTCTTATTTCCTTATAAAACCTTTTTAAGCTTTTCTGAGGCGCAGCTGACATTATCTAGTCAACTAAGTACGCCATTCCAATGCAGGAGGCCTACAACTACAACAACGGATATAACACTTGCAAACGCCTTGAGCTTCCACAACACCATTGATGACCAAGTGACAGTCTAACTGGGTGACTATATATAAGTGTGACTTTTAGCGCACGTCACATTATACAGATGAGATGGCAAAAGGCCAACAGGCTATTCAATTCCATCCAAATGAATTCAATTCAACACATATGTATTAAACATTACGGGAATTCCATACAGCCATTTATGTCGCAATGAGAAAAATAAATACAATACCAAAAAGATTTTACTTCAAGACCTTCAGCGCTCTCTCAATACTCCGGCTCCGGAACGAATACATTAAGAAACGTAAGGAAATAATTGCAACAGTTTGTTTCTTGTTATTATTCGTTTGTACACAATGTTGCCCAAGATCTAGAACATATCTATGGTATAGATTGAAATGTATTTTCTGCAACGGTACATTTCAAGGTTAAAGTTCAGTAACAATAATTAGTAACATCAGCGTAACATTTGTACACTGTCATTAATGTACGATCGTATAAGGGCAGTTTGTTTGAAAATACAAGTGTGTTTACACTAGCCGTTAAGGAACTCTCTTTCCTTGTAGTGTAACAGCTTGCATGTCCCTCAGGAATCCAAAAATCCCGTCAGGCATCTTGCAAATTGAATGGACAAGCAATTCAGCAATATTTAAGAAGGAAGGAATCCAATGTTTCCAGAATGGAATTATGTGGCGTTTTCAGACTTATCTGCAAACTTTAGCCTTCGCTACACATTGCTATTTTCCATCTTATTTACCCGTCGTGTGAAGAAAACTACCCATAGCGTGAACGTAAAGTAGGAGTCGACAATATTGTGCAGAAGTCTCTCTCTATATCATCTATGGTTGTGTAAGTGTGTGCGTGTGTGTGTGTATGAGAGAGAGAGAAAGAGAGAGAGAGAGTGGTAGACTATAGACATGTACAGTAGGCATACAATTCAACTCGATGTCATTCTATTCTATTTTAATCTATTCTATTAACTTCATAGGATTTCAAGGACATCTTTTGCAGGATTTCTAGAAATCCTAATTATTTTGCCACTATCAACTTACTCTGACGCTGGTAATACTGAAAAAAAAAATATTGAAAACAAAAATCAATAAAATCTCGCCTGCATATAATTAAGAAAGCGACGTTATAGCCAATTGTAGTAAATGCAATACAGAGATTCGAATCTTTTTTTTTTTTTTACAAAATGGGGATCTCTATACGGAGTGCGCCATACTGCGGCGATTGCTCTCGCTGCCCTGTTCAGTCCCGTCGCACATGGTATATCAGGTGGCTGGGATCCTACCTATTTGGCATCAGGTTAGGAGAATGGGGGCCCGTTACATCTGCAGGGCGGGAAGGGTCCCTAATTCTACCGCCCCCGAGTTGCTCCGCGATTTTTCAGGCCTCAGGGGCCGTCGTCACCGGCCTGGTATCGGTGAGGTCTTGGACCCCCTCTTGTCAGGCATTCTCGGTAGGCTGCGTACAGTAGAATCCGTACCGGTTGAGTCCGACCCCCCCTGGGTCGCCCCACCATTTTCTGTTCTTCTTGATATTGCCGGTCTCACCCGGGACACACATCTTCCTCTGCTTACACAACTCGCGCGAGAGCGCCTCCACTCTCTTTCTGCCCACATTGAAATCTTCACTGATGGTTCTGTTCTTGATGATGGGTCTGCGGGATGCGGCTTTGCCATACCTGGGGTAGGTGCCTGGTCGTTTGGGGCCCCTTCCGGATCCAGCTCACTTACGGTAGAACTGTTGGCCATACCGTGATACGGCAGGCCGTGAGGGCCATGGCGGATGCGGACCTTCCGCCGGGACTCTCTTTAGTTGTGGCCTCGGATTCCCTCTCGGCGCTGCAGTGTCTCAGCGAAGGTTATTCCCATTCGCGTCCCAACTTAGTCTCACAGATACGGGACAGTGCGGAGGCACTGCGCGACTCTGGTGTCACACTTTCTTTTTGCTGGGTCCCGGCCCATGTTGGCATTGGTGGGAACGAGGCGGCGGACCGGGCGGCCGGAGTTGGGTCTGCTGGCGACGCATTTACTTCCCTGCGTGTTCCACCGTCGGCCTCTGAGGCGGGCGGCGCTGTAGATGGAAGGATCTGGTCAGAATGGTCCAGGGAGTTGGCTCAATGGTGCTCTGAGCGCTCATATTTTTACATGCCTCCGGTTCGCCGTCCGTCTCCTCTGTTCTGTGGGGCTCCTTGTTCGGTTCGATTGGTGGCCATCCGAGCCCTCGTTGGGCACTGGCGGTCGCGTTGGACAACCGCTCGGTGCATTTGCTCAGCTCCCCCGAGCTTTCAACACTGCTTTTTCGAGTGTAGCCTTTTGGCCGACCATTTCCAGCAGGTCCGCAGCATCTGTACTAACTTGAAACAGCCCCTCTCTATGGAGGGATTTCGTGGTGCATTATCTATCAGGGGTGTGGGCCTCCTCTTGATGACCGCTGAACTTATCCTTAGCTCTGAGGTTTCCTCATTGCTGTAATTGAGCTGCCTTGACAAATTGTATACTTTACTGGAACGTCTTAATGGCAAGATAGTTTACCTTTGCGATCTTATCTTTTATTTTACTACTGATAGCCTAAAGCTGCTAACAGTATGGTCATGATACCGCTGGTTCCCCCTGATTTCCGATGGCCTTCCCCTGATGGCGTCTATGGCCGTGTTGCCTAGCCTAGGGGTGTTGCTATATTGGGGGCGATAGCCACTGATGCAGATTTAATTTTATATAACATTTTATGTTGCTAACGGATAGCCTCCGTTGCTGTACATAGTTTTACCTCTTATTATTGGTGATAGCTTCACTGCTGGCTGGACTGGCCCCTCCGATAGCTTCACTGCTGTACATAGCTTTTCATTTTTATTACCGATAAGCCATGATGCTTCTGGTACTGTGTTACCATTTGGAGCCCCCCCCCCCCCCCTGCCTGTCCGATGGCCTTCCCCTGGCGGCTCACATGGCCAAGATGCCTTGCCATACCAGGGTTGTTGCCGAGGCTGGGGGCGATAGCCATGATGCTGTCTTTTATACTTATAATTTATAACTTATAATTAATTTCATGATTAATGTTTTACTATGGTGTGGCCTTTGCCATAACCACCTAGAGGTTTTTTATCTTACAATGTTGTAATTGAACTATGTCGCCATATATGGCACCATTTTATTATAGGCCGGCCTATGCTGGCTGATTTATTAGTTTTAACCTTCATGTATGTTTGTGTCCCTTTAACCTTTTTATATCGGCCCTGAAAATTTTAACTTAGTATGACTACCTATTAGTTTTAGCAATACTTTTATAAACTTTTATTATGCCAACGTGTCTAGGTTAGCATGTCAGAGTTGTTGCCTGTTCCACCCTTCCTGGCCCTTACACCCAGTGGCTCTTTGATCGGCCGGCTCAACACATATGTCGAGCGAGTTCGATTCCATTCCACACCTCCGTGTGCCAGACATTTTACATATAGCATGAAATCTTTGCAACCATATCCTGCCGCATAGGCAATGAATTATTACAATTAAAAACCAGCCGTATAGGCAATGTTCCCCTCGGGTTATGATTTTTGATTTCTTATTTTGTCCCCTATACACACCAGTGTCCGGGGACGTTCATTTATCCAAAAAAAAAAAAAAAACTCATCATCATCTCCTCTGAACACAACCACTCAAAACACAAGTATGTTTGCATGTTTTCTCAGTCACAATAGCCTGTGAAGCGTCTGTTGGGTCAGCTTGGGAGTATTGGACGCTTTCTGCCAAATGGTCACTTGGGCTTTCTATAGTATTATTATTTAGCATGTAGGCATTTTATAAATATGCCTTTTGTTGATATTTTATAATGATGTTTATATTCTATTTTGTTTCTGTAAACGGGGGTTCAATAAATTAGAGTATAAATAGAGTATACATGATAAATTAAAGTATAGCCTCAAGGTTTTCACGATCCAAAGCAAGTCTGGCATATGCCTTACAGAAGAACAATAAGTATTGGATAGAATGATGGACAGAAGTCTGCTCTGACCTTTACAACCACACACCAAACGGAGACCCATCAGTTCTAGCATGTACCCAGAACAGAGAAAAAGAAGAAATCCTCCCAATTCTCCGAGAAGAAGTTGAGGCAGCAGTACAATCGCTGAAGAAAGGGAAGTCAGCGGGAATGGGCAACATACCGGCAGATTTGCTTCAAGCAGGAGGAGAAGCGATGATTGAGGCCCTCACCATTATCTGTAACAAGATCTGGCAGAGTGGCCTACACCATGGACCCAGTCGCTTGTCATCACTCTTCTGATTGATTGATTGTTGCTTTAGGTCCAGCGGACTCTTCCGAGCCAAATCAGGACCGGACAACCCCCAATCCGCATAAAAGATCTGCCGAAACAACCCTAGTGGGAAAATTGATGCCCTCCACCGGCCAGTCACTTTACAATAAAAACATCCCACGCAGGGGACGGCTGAGGCTTTACCCCAACTACTCGAACTCCCGGTTACAAAAACAAAATAGAATACAAACATCATTATAAATCATCAACAAAACACATACATATAAAATGCCTATAGTGCTAAATAATACAATCATATGAAGCCCTAGTGACCACCCGGCAGAAAGCGTCCAACACTCCCAAGCTGATCCAACAGACCTCATACACAAACAAGGAGTCTTGTCCAGGAAGAGTTTTCAAGAAAAAAGGTATTCATTGATCTAGCGAAGAAGAAGATAGTATAGCAGAGTGATAGGACAGATCAGGAATAGGAAAGAGCAAATGAGGAAGACAGCGACAGTGGGAATTTAAAGCACTAAATTTCCATAAAGTGGGGATGCTATTTATACTGAAACCCCCGGCACTCCAACGGGGGGGAACTGTTGCCGCATTGAATCAGTCATGCCTACAAAGGCAAGACAGGTTTTCAACTGGGGCTTTCACTTTTCCCTTTATAGGTTAGAACAACCTACAGTTGCAAGATTGCTCATGACCCCAAGGGGTCATCACTCTTCCCGAAAATGGTAACCTTCAGGAGCGTAAAAATTACCGCACCATCAGCCTCATCAGCCATCCCAGCAAGGTCTTCCTGAAAATAATACTCAACAGGTTGAAACTCCAAGCTGAACAAATCATAGGCGAAGAACAAGCAGGATTCAGGGCAGGGCGAGATACCACTAAACAGATTTTCAACCTCAGAATAATCTGCGAGAAATACCTACAGCACCAAAAACATCTATATCATGTGTTTGTAGACTTCAAGAAAGCATTTGACCGAGTCTGGCATGCAGCTCTGTGGGCAACCATGAGAGTGTAAAGCATCAGCCCTAACATTATTGAGTTCATCAAAAGCCTGTACGACAAGGTTACCAGTGCAGTCGTCCACAACAGCACCATCAGGAACTGGTTCAGAACAACAATCGGTGTGCGTCAAGGATGCCTACTCTCTCCAACACTCTTCAACATCTTCCTGGAGCTCATCATGCTAGATGCCCTTGCAGATCACGTAGACACAGTCAGCATAGGGGGTAGAGCAATCTCCAACCTCCGTTTTGCGGATGACATTGATGGATTGGCTGGAGAGGAACAAGAACTTGAACAGCTGGTACGGAGGCTTGACACCACCTCCGGAGAGTCCTCTCTAGGATCGCACAAATAACTGTTGCCATGACAAGGTTGAAGCCCATTTGGAAAGACAAGACCACCAGTCTACATTCCAAGGTAAGGCTGCTGCGCTCTCTTGTCATCTCCATCTTCCCATACGCTTGTGAAACATGAATCCTCACAGCAGATCTACAACGAAGACTACAAATCATGGAGATGAGGTGCTACAGAAGACTTCTGGGCATTTCCCTATACCCAGCACATCACCAACGACGGAATCTGATAGACCATCACAACTAAACTCATTGGACATCACGATAACATGCTCACAGCGGTGAAGAAACGGAAACTCCGATGGTGTGGCCACGTCACCAGAGCAAGAAAGCAGAAGAAGAGACAGAAAAAGAGGTGAGAGGACAACATTCGAGAATGGACTGGCTTGACACTGAGCGACACCAGGAGGGTTGCTGAGAACAGAGAAAGATGGAGTACGCTGGTTAAACGATCATGTGTGGTGCCCCAACGACTTCCGAGTTACGGGATATGATAGGATAGGATCATTTGTTAGTGCCTCGTTTTTTGTTTCACTCCTTTTTGAATATATATTTCGACGTTAACATTAAGTATGAATGCGTGGGAACTGCGCTTTGAACTGATGGCATTAGGAAAAAGCGCTATTTAAATACCCTTATTATTATTATGATGATTGCATCAAAATGTATATAGATGAAGTTTTCTACACACGAGTACTAATGTGAATAGTCTCTTCTTTGTTGATATGGGTAGTTTTCTGCTCACAACGTTTAAATAACTTTTTTTTAAATTAAAATAAACTGTGATTCTTTAAAATGCACAAGTGTGTTCATAGTGTTATTCGTAGGGCTTTGATAGAAGTTTGAGCAAAATATTCCAACAAACGAGGAATTTACAGATAAAAATGTGAGGCACCGTGAAGCTTTCTACCCACAACTTGTAGCGAATGAGAACAACCCACGTGTCGGTCGGCCTGTCGGGCCGTCGGTATTTTCGAGTTGCCGCCATACGCTTTTAATAAAGACTGCACCTCTAGTATTAGTAAGCCTATATCATCGTTGTGGGAGATCAAACAGCTTAAACCTAGCATGCCATTTACACACTTGATAAAGCAGTGTTAATGGCGTTGTCCTTCTTCATTAATTTTTGTCGTGAATATCTACAAATCAGATTTTAAAAGTCGTGTATGTGTTACACTCGATTCGATGTTGGTGTTTTTCTTTATCAGTATCCGATTCAGCCCCAATGCTGAATTCCTGATAGGGTGTAACTCAGATTCGTTTATCCACGCAGCCCGCTCAAGCAGCATACAAGTCACAAAGTCGACGTATGAAGTTTTCCACTTTTATTCAGCATACATCAACAACTGCATACAATCGCTCAATCGCCTTTCCACTCTCAAATTTACTTTCCAACTTCACTATCAACAACAATCTCTCTAATTTTTGAAACAGCGCCGCACTTAAATAGTCTCTTGATACTCCCGAACAACCTGGATCAATCTCGTTTGACGCAATTTAACCAATCGCTTCTAACTTCGTCATTACTGTCTTACGTCATACATAATTATTTCCCGTCCCAGAATATTCGCCATTATCTACGTCCATCAAGAAACTTCGATCGATTGTAAACAAGCGGGTCCAGAGAATTCTACAACAATATCGACCAACAAAAATTATCAACGTTATACAAAGCCTCTCCTAACAACAATGCAAACTCAAATCAAAGGTAAATAAACTCCATCATTGAATACTTTGCAAAATGAAACGATTAGATCTATCGTGCGCGCTTCCGACGTACTACCATTCGCGTTTCAACGTAACATAACCCCCCACTCAAGAAGAAATTTACCCAATTTCTTTCAACAACGTTGAAACGTAATGCACAAACAAAGTTCAGAATTAAAACTTATTTCAGACTGTCTGAACACTGTCAATGTTCTCAGCTCATTCACACAGAGTCAATGTTCTTCCATCCGCAAGTCTATCTGGATATTGTCAATGTTCACAGTTCATCCACACAGTCAATGTTCTTTACTCACACACTCTGCTGAGGAAGTCCGCACCAACATTGCCTGATCCTTTGATAGATTCTACTCGCATGTTAAAGTTCTGCAAGTACATAGCCCATCTCATGATTCGACTGTTCACAAACTTGGCAGAGTTCAAGTAAGTTAGCGGCTTGTGATCAGTCTGTAACACGAACTTCACTCCTTGAAGGTACAGTTCGAACTTCCGGATTCCCCATATGATGGCAAGGCACTCTTTCTCCATGGTCGAGTAATTTTTCTCAGCCCTGGACAGCTTCTTGCTAGCGTAACTGACCGGAAATAGTTTCCCTTCATGTTCTTGCATCAGTATGGCGCCGATGCCTTCGTCCGCTGCGTCTGTTCTTAAGACGAATTCTTTGGAAGTGTCAGGCAGTCGTAGCACCGGATCCTTCGAAAATAGGTCGCGCACAGTCTGGTATGCCTTCTCCTGAGACGGTCCCCACTGCACTTGGTTTGGATAGCCTTTCCGCACCAGGTCCGACAAGGGTGCTGTGATGGCGGAGTAGTTTGGTGCAAACTCCCTGTAATATCCAGCCAACCCCAGGAAAGATCGCACCTGCTTCTTGGTTTGGGGACGTGGAGCGTTCAGAATCTTGGTGACGTTTTCTAGTAGAAGCCCCTTTTGTCCTTATTTCAGCGAATGGCCGATAAAGTCTACGTTGTCAGTCCCCAGAATGCACTTACTGGGTCTCACGGTCAGGTTGGCTTCTGTGAGACGGTGAAACAGCTCCCTCAAGGTCTGCAGATGCTCTTCCCAGGTGCGAGTGTGGACCAGCAGGTCGTCCCAGTAACACACGACGTTGTCCATCCCATTAAGCATCTTCCTCATTCCTCTCTTTAGGGTAGCTCCGCTGTTGACCATGCCAAAGGGCATCCTTAGGCACTCGTACGTCCCATCAGGAGTTATGAAAGCAGTCTTTGGTATGTCCTGTTGACGCACGGGGACTTGCCAATAACCCTTGCTGAGGTCAATCTTTGAGAAGATTCTACTCCCCGATAATTGGCGGAAGAGGTCTGCTGCGGTAGGCATCGGCTCAGGCTCGAAGACGGTGATCTTATTAACCTTCCTGTAGTCGATGCATACTCTGTTGCTCCCGTCCTTCTTCTTCACGACCACGACAGGGGACGCGTAGGGGGAACTGGACTCCCTGATGATGCCCATCTTCAGCATCTCATCGATGTCTTTCTTCAAGGATTCACGGGCCTTGAAAGGGATCGGGAAGGGCTTGGATCGAACAGGGATATTCGAAGTGAGGTGGACTTCGTGTTCGACCAAAGTTGTAGAGCCAGGGACATCGCTGAAGTTGTGGGGAAACTCGCCCATAAGGTCCTTGAGCTCCATCTTTTGACCTTCCGTCAAGCTTGGTCCTAGCTTAACATCATCGATGCCTTCTTTGCTGTGGAAGTCTCCCAGTTCCAACAGTTCTTCGCTGTCAAAGCTGTTGTCGATCTCAGCTGCTGTTGCTGCATGCACAATCTCTGATGGCCTTTCCACGTACAGCTTAAGGAGGTTGGCGTGGTATATCTTGGAATGCTGGCCGACCTTCACCTTGTAGTCGTTGATTCCCACCACGGTCTCCACTTCGTACGGGCCTTTCCACTGCATCAGCAACTTATTGTGGTCGGTAGGTAGCAGCACCAGCACTTTGTTGCCAGGTTTGAACTTCCTGTTCACAGCCCTACGATCATAGTAGTGCTTTCCACAGTCCTGGGACTTCTTCAGGTTTTCTCTGGCTATCTCGAGAGTCTGCTCCAGCTTCTCCCGTAGCTCAAACACGTACTGGTAGCTGTTCTTCACCTCTGGGGTGTCTACTTCTTTCGTCCACAGTTCTTTTAGGATGTGCATCGGCCCTCGGATGGTTCTTCCGTACAGCAGCTCGAACGGAGAAAAGCCGGTGGACTCCTGCGGTACTTCTCTGTAGGCGAAAAGTAAGGCGTTGATATAGCGATGCCATTGTCTGGGCTGCTCGCTGCACAGTTTCTTCAGGGTGGACTTCAGCGTAGCATTGAACTTCTCGACAAGCCCGTTGCACATCGGATGGTAGGGTGTCGTAGTCAAATGCCGGATGCTCAGCAGTCTGTTGACCTCCTTCATGCAGTCAGAGACGAACTGCGTCCCGAGGTCTGTCAGGATCTCTTCAGGCACTCCAAGTCTACTGAACATGTCCACTAGCGCCTCTGCAACAGTTTCAGTGTCAATCTTCTTCAGAGGCACTGCTTCTGGGTACCGAGTCGCATAGTCCACTAAAGTCAGTACCCACCGATGACCTTCTTCACTCGGAGGTCTTATTTCGCCGATTAAGTCTAAGGCCACCCTCTTGAAAGGTCGGTCGATCAGAGGCATCCTCTGCATAGGCACTTTCGGGACCCTTCCTCGAGGTATGGTCTTCTGGCAAATGTCACACACGATCGGCAGAAACGGCTGACGTCCGCATGAAGTCCTGGCCAGTAGAATACCGCCTGGATTCTATCCGACGTCTTCTTGATACCCAGGTGACCTCCCATGATTGAGTCATGCGCTACTTCCATCACCTGGCGCCTTAGGGGTAACGGTACCAAGACTTGACGTAGTGGTTTCCCTCCGTTGACCCTCGGGTGCTGGAAGATTCGGTACAGGATCTTGGCCTTCACCTCAAAATAGACCGTACCACTGCCTTTGGTCACGTGGTCTTGGCGGTTCCTGTACTTGTTTAAAGTGCTATCAGCTTCCTGGAGCTGGATCAGCTTATCTCTGTCCACGATGGCAGCTTTGGAGTTGTCGGCGACCTTCAGTGGCGTAGACATCTTGTCTCTCTTGGCCTGGGCCCTGGTAGTAACAGCACTGACGATCTCTGGTCGGCAGGGCTGAGCCGGAGTAACCACATTGTCCCGTAGCAGCTCTGTAAGGTCTCCATCGGGAAACGGCAATGGATCCTCCTCCACAACTTCGACGCGTTGGGTTGAGGCAGGACTCCACTCTGGATCGGGGTCGTCGGGTCGTCTCGCGCCGTCGATATTCCCGATCATCAAATCATACAGCGGCTTCTTCAGGCAAACCGCTTCGACTTCGCCTATGTAGAAAGGGGTGTTGACATGAATCTTCGCAACTGGCGCTTTCAAACATTTGCTGTCGGCCATAAGTGTCCATTTTGAATCGCCAGTGAACTGTTCTTTAGCGATTAGGTCTTCTCTGACGATGACCCCACTGCAGCCAGAGTCTCTTAAGACAGTCACTTCATGATTTCCGACGCGTCCCTTTGAAACAGGCATGTTCTGGACGGTCACAGCTGCGCTGGCGACGACGGGGATGGATTTTCCGTTGGCAAGGAGAAGTTGGCCATCGGTCATGCACTCTTGCACGTCCGCAGGGGTAGCTGTGCGCTCGGTCTCACTCGGAAGAATGACGCTCCCGCCGCACACCTGATGGTCAGATCTACTGGTTTGCCGTTGATTGGAGAACCGCCTCTGCCGGTTGCCCGCCGCTGCGTTGTCCGTACTGCTCCGCTGTCCGCTACTTTTGTTTTGAGGACAATTAGCCGCCCTGTGGTCTGTAGCGTTGCAGGTGAAACAGCCTCTTGAATGCCCTTCCCTGGGAGGAGGCGTGGAGTCCGTCTGTCTCTGGCTCGTCTGGCTCCCTTGGATCTGGTTCCCATGGTTTGCAGTCTTCTGAAAATGTTTCGTCGCGCTGGGTGGCCCCAGGGTTTTCCCATGAGCGATAAGATATCTTTCAGCAGCCTCAGTCACATCTTTAAGCGTCTGCAGCTTTTGTTCTTCTAAGTGGGTCGCTAGGTCCTTGTGACAGGCATTGAGAAATTGTTCCTTCACGATCAGGTCATGGAGACTGTCGTAAGACTTCCTTTCGCCTGATAACTCCACCCACTTGTGTAGATATGACGACAGGCGCTCCACAAACTGCTTTGGCGTCTCGTCTGACTTAGGCCGGCATTCACGGAAGCGTTTACGGTAGCACTTCTCTGTAAAGTTGTAGCACTGTAATAGGGCCTCTTTCAAGACGTCGTAGTTTTTGGCGTCATCGTTCGACAGTCTGGTGTAAACTTCGAGCGCTTGCCCTGTCAGAAGTACACTTAGTCGAATCGCCCAGTCTCGAGGTTGCCAGTTGGAGCTTTCAGCGAACCTTTCGAATCTCGCCAGATAACTGTCAATCTGGTCCTTCCCGTCGACGAAAGCTGGCAATTTTGGAGCCGTATGGTCGTTGGTGACTTGTGGCGCATGCTGATTGTTTTGGATACGCGCCAACTCTAGCTGGTACTGACGCTCGCCTTCAAGACGCTTCAGCTCGAACTCTCTTTCTTTTTCTTGCCGCTGCTGTTCAATTTCTAGACGCTTCTGTTCTAGTTCTAGTTCTTTTTCTAGACGCTTCTCTTCCAATTCTCTTTCTTCACGCCGTCGCTCATCTTCTCTTTCTTCACGCTGACGTTGTTCTTCTCTTTCTTGTATTCTCTCCTGAGACTTGACGTACTCCGTCAGCTGTTTGCCTTTTAGATTCAGTTGCATCCCTTTCTGCCAGAAGTCAGCCATCTTGATGCTTCTGGAAAGTTCTTTTCTGGAAAGTTCTTTTCTGGAAAGTTCTTTTTCTAGAAAGTTCTTGACTGTAGAGTTCTTTTTTTCTGGAAAGTTCTTGACTGTGCTGTACCTTTCTAGACTGTTCTAGAACAGCACGCTTTCTGCAGTAGCGCTGATGCTTGTCACTAGTCGCCTTCGTTGACGCAGGCCCCGCTGTCCTCGTCGTATGCGACGCTGCACCACGCTGGTGTTGATGTATACGCTCCTGTGCTGAAGTAGACGCGACGTCCGCTCGCCGCTCTCTGTAACACTGGCGATGTAGCTCCGAGACTGTCCCTCGACGTAGTCCTGCGGCAGCCACGTAGTCCCGATCTGTTGTTCGCTCACGAAGCAACTCTTCAGCGACTACACGCCCTTGCAGTCAACCCGAACCTATCGGATGTGTAGTCCCAGTATGTTGGCCCCTCTCGACGCAACTCGTTGGCGGCTACCCTCGATGACTGCCTCTCGTAACGTTGACTCGCTTGTTGTAGCAGTTGAACCCTTGGCTATGGCGTGAATCGCGGCTTGACCCCCAAAATGTTACACTCAGTTTGATGTTGGTGTTTTTCTTTATCAGTATCCGATTCAGCCCCAATGCTGAATTCCTGATAGGGTGTAACTCAGATTCGTTTATCCACGCAGCCCGCTCAAGCAGCATACAAGTCACAAAGTCGACGTATGAAGTTTTCCACGTTTATTCAGCATACATCAACAACTGCATACAATCGCTCAATCGCCTTTCCACTCTCAAATTTACTTTCCAACTTCACTATCAACAACAATCTCTCTAATTTTTGATACAGCGCGGCACTTAAATAGTCTCTTGATACTCCCGAACAACCTGGATCAATCTCGTTTGACGCAATTTAACCAATCGCTTCTAACTTCGTCATTACTGTCTTACGTCATACATAATTATTTCCCGTCCCAGAATATTCGCCATTATCTACGTCCATCAAGAAACTTCGATCGATTGTAAACAAGCGGGTCCAGAGAATTCTACAACAAAATCGACCAACAAAAATTATCAACGTTATACAAAGCCTCTCCTAACAACAATGCAAACTCAAATCAAAGGTAAATAAACTCCATCATTGAATACTTTGCAAAACGAAACGATTAGATCTATCGTGCGCGCTTCCGACGTACTACCATTCGCGTTTCAACGTAACAGTATGTTCCATGCGTTCTAACTGAGGGACATTTTCTTGTATGCACAGGCTTATGGATACCAATTGTAAAATATTTATTTTCAACACGTTTAGGTAAATAATCTTACTTTATAAGCGATTTTTCTAAATAATCATTGGTTTACAAACAATGTAAGATTTTCTCTAAATAATATATTTTGTCTGTAAATAACTTATTATTTACCTAAGCAATATATTGTTTACGTAAATAAATCATGATATAGGTCAATAAGGAATTGTTGCTAAATAAGGAATTAATTATCTATATAATGCATTATTTAACAGATTGTGTTAAATAATGTATTATTTAGAAATGTTTCTAAATAATGATTTGTTTACCTAAAGAATGCACTATTTTTAGCTGAATTTGCTAAATAATATATTATTTAGAAGATGTTGCTAAATAATGCATTATTTACGTAAACAATTCATTGTTTTAGGGACAGCAATTTTCATTATTTAGGGGATTCGCAAGTACATGTCGTATTACGAAGAAGGTATGTGGTAGTGATAAAGAAATTGCTAAATGGTGATTTTACTGTTTTGCGATTCAAAATGAGGCAACTACTTTAATTATCTCTTTTTTTTATTCCTTCGCAATAGTACATGTATTATTACACGAGACTGAAACGATAACGGTTCCTGCAAAGAGGGAGCCATCATTATTTCTGCTTTGGAGTCCTTGCCTTCAGAGTACGTCCGCCAAGTTCCTGGTAATTTCGAATAAGCTGAAACTTTCCGTTTGGAATTAAAACATTATTCAACTCAAAAGAACAAACGGAAACACGGTCTCAGCACAGTTTTTAGGTAAATTAATACAAAAAGAAAGCTTTTTTTTTCTAACGGGACACTCAAACAACTGAACACTCCCGCACAAAACCTGACCTTGAGCTTTCGTTTGTGTTCGGAAGGTTACAGACGTTTTATCTTCAAATTTGTGGAGTAATTTATGTTAAAAATAAAAATAATAATAAATTTAAATAATTATTTATTAAAAATTTTAAAAATAAATATACATTTGTGTTGGCTGCCTTCACATTGTGGAATAATACATAATGATATAGCAAATAGAGCAGCCAAACAGGGAGCAAACTATATTAATGCCATGAAAATTCATGTATTAGATTATCAGTTAAAGAAATGTACTGTTTAATTAATAATATTACTAAGAAAAAACAATCAGATTAACCTTTAATTAATATATCAGGAGTCCATGGGCATATTTCTAGTTTAGCATTTAGATTATATTTAAATTCTTGGAATACGAAATTTTGAAAAAGTATTACTTGCATTTGTAATGAAAATATAACCATCCAACACGTAATATTACAATGCAATGATATAAAGATATATATTTACATAGCAGTAATGACAAATTAAATAATATTCAAGACTTACTTAAAATCATACGTAAATATATCTAAATAATGCATAATTTAGGTAAAGAAATCATTATTTAGAAACATTTTAGTTAACACAATCTGCAAAATAATGCATTATTTTAATAGGTAAATATTTTTTTCTAATTTACCAACAATGCCTTATTTACAATATCATGACTTCTTTACGTAAACAACGTATTGTTTATGTAAATAATAAGTTATTTAAGGGGAAAATATATTATTTAGAGAAATCTTACATTGTTTCTAAACAAATTATTACTTAGAAAATATGCTTCTATAAAAATTATTCAGCTGAAAATGGTTTTAAAAAAAACAACGAAAAATATCGTTAAAATAAATATTTTCCAAAGGAAATTCCATAGTCGCTCCTCTCGACCTTCAGATGTAAGCGTGTTTCATGTATCCAATCACCTGCCAGAAGGGTAAGGCAATACTTGACCGAAAACAAAACAGAACAGAATACGTATTCAAAGCAAATTGTGAAATGCAGGAGCAAAATATTGCAAAATAGCAACTGTTGTTGTTGTTGCTGTTTTTTTTTCTTCTTCTTCTTCTTCTTCTCCTCCTCCTTTTTCTACTGTACTCTTTACCTTCATAATATTTCACGATTTAGTCCTGTCAAGACTACAACAAATGCTTCCTCCAATAGCAAAGGATATAGACTATGCATTGACCTAAAACCTTGCAAGCAAACTCCAGTTTTTCTAGCGCCTATGATCACGGAATTTCATATTATGTGTCCAATAAAGCGAACGGAGAGAGAGAGAGAGAGAGAGAGAGAGAGAGAGAGAGAGAGAGAGAGAGAGAGAGAGATTTAAAAGTTTCATTTTTTTATAGTAGGGATTAAGATTGTTGACTACTTATAAGTTATATAATTGTATAATCTTTCAAACTGTCCCTTGACGAATCAGAGGGAGAGGAAGAGAGAGAGACAGACAGAGCTAGACAGAGAGACAGAGAAAGATGAAAGACAGAGAAAGAAGAAAGACAGAGACAGAGACAGAAAAAAGAGAGACAGATAGACATACAAAGACAGAGAGACTATGGGTGTGTGTGCGTGTGTGTGTGTGAGCGTGCTGGAGGGGATAATAAAAAGTAGAAGAGGGGAGCGGAGGTGAGCGGAGGAAGTAGATGTCTCGTTTTTTGTTGTTAAACCCTCCAAACCGATTGCAGTTCCGCGACAATCCATCACAACAAGCGATGTGTAGCGGCGGACATAGGGACTTACTGCACATACGTCGAAAAATAATTTGCTTTTCATTAGTGTATGACCAGCTTTTCAGTCAGTACGAGTGAAATGTAGTGTATTATGGAATACCCTTTTGTACATTATTTACTTTCACCACTTTCAGCTAAATAACCTTTATTTTGAAGCATATTTTCTAAATAATCGTTTGCTTACAAACAGTGTAAGAGTTCTTTAAATAATATATTTTCTCCGGAAATAACTTATTATTTGCCTAAACAATATCTCGTTTAGGTAAATAAATCATGATATAGGTAAAAAAAAAAAAAAAGCCATTGTTGCTAAATAAAAAAACAATTATTTACCTATATAATGAATTATTTAGCAGATTGTGTGAAATAGTGCATTATTTAGAAATGTTTCTAATTATTAGACTAGTTTACCTATATAATGCATTATTTAGCCTAAACAATGAATTGTATATTATATAAGCATTTTTAAATAATACATTATGTCATCCGATCTGCTAAACAATGCATTATATAGGCATAGCAACAATTTACCTATATTTGCCTATATCATGATTCTTTATGGATAAAATATATGATTTGTAGACATTTTATATTCTTTGTAAACAAATGATTATTTATGTATTATAAAGATTATTTAGCTGAAAGTGGTTAAAAAAAACTGCGACAAAATCGCAAATAAATATTTTACAAAGGGAATTCCATAGAGTATAGTTATTTGGCCAAGATAAAAATTGCAAAGTGTTTATTAATACTGTCACGTTTTTGTTGTTTTGATGATGTTGTTGTTGTTGTTGTTAATGTTCTTCTTCTTCTTGTTCTTGTTCTTCTTTTCCTCTTCCTCCTCCTCCTAATTCTTTCTTCTTCTTCTTCTTCTTCTTCTTCTTCTTCTTCTTCTTCTTCTTCTTCTTCTTCTTCTTTTCCTCCTCCTCCTAATTCTTTCTTCTTCTTCTTCTTCTTCTCCTCCTAATTCTTTTCTTCTTCGCCTTCTTCTCCTCCTTCTCCTACTGTACCCTTTTACTTCTTATCATTTCGCGATTTAGTCCCAGAATTACTTCCCCTTGTGAAAACACGAAACCATACAAAAATAAACTTTTAATAGGGAGGGGTGCGAAGGAGGTGAGTACTTCTGGGAAAAGGGGGAATACTAGGATATCCCAAAAGTACTCCCCATGGAAAGCTACACCGGCTTATAATAAGTTTTGTTGTGGCTTGTCCTGTAAAACTAGTGTGTGTTTGTCATGTGTTTTCAATGGACTAAAATACTTGTTGACATCAACACGATATACAAGCTTTTAGGCCTGACCTCTTTCACATAGAGAATAAAACTGCATCGTATGTAATTGAAGTGACCACTTTTCTCACGATTGTAAAGCAATAACTGGGATAAGGTAAAGACAACAATAATAATTTTAAAAACATATGGCAAAAAGACACGTCTAAAACTAATAAAAAGTATATAATCCCATTATAAACTCCATAACGCGGTTTAACAGCTGCTCCCCCCCCCCCCACCTACCACCTCTAGCGCAACCTCCACCATCCCCACAGCTATTTAAAAACAATTTTAAAAAAATTTATTTGCTACACGTTGTAGGTAGAAAACTAAACCATGCGTCGCATTTTCACCTATACTGTAAATTCCTTGTTTGTTGGAATAGTTCACTTAGCCTTACACACAAGTATATCAACTAACAAGTTAGTATCTCGTATTGCCCCCAGTCGACGTGCGGTGGTCCCGTTTAGCGACAAGCTGAGACGGGGAAATCCCAAACCTAAAAATAGAATAGAGAATTCTGGGAAATCTGTTCTCGCGAAGATGTGCTCGCTGAAATGAAACGAAAGTTGGGAGAGGAACTGCATATTTCTGGTAGTGAACAAAGGCAGAAACTTGTCAGCAGTATTATCAGCGATGGAGTTATAATGGACGAAGTGCTCCATACCTATGAAGTTGCCTTTGCTCGAGCAAAGAAACTAAAGAAGGATTTAGCCGACGTTATTTCAGAAAAGGATTTCTCTACCCATAATTCCCCTGGGTTTTGAAGTTTCTAAAAAGTTATTTCAGGCCGATGACGCTCTATGGAGCACATGATATACTTGTGCCTTACATCAATGCCCTAGGAAAGGCACAAGGGACACACCTGTTTACGTTTAAGTAAACAAAACTTACTTTATTAAAACGTTCTTATGGTGTAAATTTTTTTTTTAACCTGTCGTGGGCAGAAAATTACCCATACCACGCAAACAAGAGAATTTACTCCCATTCGTACGTTGTGGGTAGAAAATTACCCATAATTAATTTGATGCAAAGAATCCCACAATTAATAGTCCGACAAAGATGAAAGACATTAAGTCAATGTTTGCGTTAGCAGCAACTTTTGAACCATCGTACACACTTTTAGAAAAAAACAACAAATGGCCGCCGAATACGCGAAATCGGCAGAGTTTGGCCCATTCCGCGTATTCGGTAACGTTAGTTCGGCACGACATATATATATATACAAACGTATAGCATTAGGCCCACCATATCAACACTAGCACCCATCTGCATGACCATTTCATTTTCAGCACCGCAAATTACACACTCTATCATAACAGGCAGGCTAAGCTATCAAAACTAATGTACAAACATCTTCTGTCATGGTACCAAAGAGGTTGTATACTATATATAGTATATAGACTCTTTGATGGTACGTACAGCACCAGTCCTTGACAAACCTACATTGTCGTTGTACCTGGCCATGTCAGCAGCAACTTTTGCGGAGAGAAAACAAAAGGTATTTACGTATTGTTAAGGCAAGCTGAACTTACAAATTAAGACTATCGTCTGCCAATTTCAATAATAGGGCATTGTTCACTGCCTTAGTCCCACCTGTAAATGGGATAGTTATACAAATATCGATCTGCTAACGAAATGAGAACAGGATAAGTTATTAAACTAAACAAAAGAGTATTAAGTAGGCCTAGTCTACTCCGACATAAATTTACTACAAGTAATTCATCAGGTCAGTAAAATGTACTGAATCACTATCGGAATAACTCGTCTAAATCAATGAACAATCATAATTTATTTCTATAAGCATTGCTCCATAGTCACCATTTAGCCTATAACAGCGCTATAAGACTATTTATTATTCCATAGTCACCATATAGTCCCTAGTGGAGCTGGGTAGCTCAATTGGTAGAGCGGCTTACTAGTGACCGAAAGGTCCCTGGTTCCAATCCCGGATTGGCCAACGTGTACTAACCATATTATTTTTTTCCCTTACCATCAACTGGGTCGTTCAGTGGTGTCAGAACAATGTGACTTGTTGTCGCCTATACGCTCCGATGTCGAGTGACCATAATCTACAATTCATCTTTATATAACTACTATGTCACCATGTAGCCTATAACAGATATCAGACCATTACTCCACAATTGTCGTGTGACTATAATCTACAATTCATCTTTATATAACTACTATGTCACCATGTAGCCTATAACAGAGATATCAGACCATTACTCCACAATTGTCGTGTGACTATAATCTACAATTCATCTTTATATAGCTACTATGTCACCATATAGCCTATAACAGAGATATCAGACCATTACTCCACAATTGTCGTGTGACTATAATCTACAATTCATCTTTATATAGCCACTATGTCACCATTTAGCCTATAACAGAGATATCAGACCATTACTCCACAATTGTCGTGTGACTATAATCTACAATTCATCTTTATATAGCTACTATGTCACCATATAGCCTATAACACAGATATCAGACCATTACTCCACAATTGTCGTGTGACTATAATCTACAATTCCTCTTTATATAGCTACTATGTCACCATATAGCCTATAACAGAGATATCAGACCATTACTCCACAATTGTCGTGTGACTATAATCTACAATTCATCTTTATATAGCTACTATGTCACCATGTAGAGATATCAGACCATTACTCCACAATTGTCGTGTGACTATAATCTACAATTCATCTTTATATAGCTACTATGTCACCATATAGCCTATAACAGAGATATCAGACCATTACTCCACAATTGTCGTGTGACTATAATCTACAATTCATCTTTATATAGCTACTATGTCACCATGTAGCCTATAATAGAGATATCAGACCATTACTCCACAATTGTGTGACTATAATCTACAATTCATCTTTATATAACTACTATGTCACCATATAGCCTATAACAGAGATATCAGACCATTACTCCACAATTGTCGTGTGACCATAATCTACAATTCATCTTTATATAGCTACTATGTCACCATATAGCCTATAACAGAGATATCAGACCATTACTCCACAATTGTCGTGTGACTATAATCTACAATTCATCTTTATATAGCCACTATGTCACCATTTAGCCTATAACAGAGATATCAGACCATTACTCCACAATTGTCGTGTGACTATAATCTACAATTCATCTTTATATAGCTACTATGTCACCATGTAGCCTATAATAGAGATATCAGACCATTACTCCACAATTGTCGTGTGACCATAATCTACAATTCATCTTTATATAGCTACTATGTCACCATATAGCCTATAATAGAGATATCAGACCATTACTCCACAATTGTCGTGGGACTATAATCTACAATTCATCTTTATATAGCTACTATGTCACCATATAGCCTATAATAGAGATAAAAGACCATTACTCCACAATTGTCGTGTGACTATAATCTACAATTCATCTTTATATAACCACTATGTCACCATATAGCCTATAATAGAGATATCAGACCATTACTCCACAATCACCATAATTTAAGAGTTATAGTTTTGCCTATACCAGCCCCTAAGACTATTTCTCTGCAGTCACTTTTTCAGCCTACTACAGCTCAATACAACTTTTTATCCACAGTCACTATATTCACTAGTCACCATTTAACTTATAACAGCTCGACTACAAGGCAATTTCTCCACAGTCACCATTCACCAATCATCATGTAGCCTTAGAACAGTTCCTACAACACAATTTCTCCTCAATCACCTGCAGTCACCATTCAGCCTATACCAGGTTCTCTCTGCCAAATACTCCAATAGTATTCTACAAAGTAAGATGCGGCGGCCCCCAGGACACAAAGAGCACCGAGAATTATCACAGTGCTAGGCCTACCACAGAAACCGTTTCAAAGCGTACGTAGTTGTAACACAGATTCTGGAGCCCTTCTCGTCGAATTCGTGTATCGACACAACATCATTATTTTCAAGATAAACAAAACTTACACTCTATCACCGAGACTATCTCGTGTTGCACTCACTCTCAATCACTGTCAGTCCTGTAACTGATGTGCATCCGCTGTACATAACAGCTATCTCTGCGTTGTGTATTGCACATGTTCTTGTTGACTAGCGTTGCAAGGTCTCTCGCATGCGCGACTTCCTTTCTCGCAAGTCTTCCGCGTTCCGAAAACCTGAAACTGCGGACCTATATGCTCTGGACAAATGTCTTCTCCGTTTCTCTCAAATCACCAGAGTTCGTGCAGTCGATGCTCTCTCTCTCTCTCTCTCTCTCTCTCTCTCTCTCTCTCTCTCTCTCTCTCTCTCTCTCCCTCAACCACCACCCACTCCACCACCTCTAGGTTTGCAAACTTCAAGGGCTAGGTTTACTGTTTAATGATTTATTGGATGCAGTCCTAATACACAACAAACAAACATTGAGCATTCAAACAAGTGATGCAAAAGCATTTACTTCTATCTAAAAATGTTTAAAGAAACAAAAATCCATTTCCTTTCCATTTTAAATGGCGACTTGCCTTTTACATCACATGTTTGAGTGATAAATGCATGTTTGTTGCGTATGTAGGAAAGTCTGTAACATGTGAGCGTCTTTCTATATTACAGATCGCCGCGCTTTTAGTCGAATAGGGCGCGTAAACCATCCAATATTATGATGATGATGATGTTGATGATGATGATGATGATGATGATGATGATGATGATGATGATGATGATGATGATGATGATGATGTTGTTGTTGTTGTTATTATTATTATTATTATTATTATTATTAACCGGAGAAACGACCACGATCCAAACCTACGGTTAGAAGGATTTTTAAATGTATCGTGAAACGTGAAGGAATGTGACAATACCCTCTAACAAAATAAAGGCAAAATAGCGCTTGATAGAACCCCTTCTATAAAACTAAGATGAGATATGTAGCTCAGGCATAAAACGGCAGCGCTTTTGAATTGCTATGATTGTGTCTGTCCTTTACACTGCTTTGCTGCTTCACAGAGCTGCTCAAAAAGCTGGCTGAAAACATTGTAACCAGTTACACTATTGTCTGATCGCGAATGAGAGGATAAATGTGCTGAATGGTGAATGTATGTATTAAATTTCCCTGTCCTGTGCCTATTGCTGCGCGCGAGCCCAGAACAGCCTCTGGCACTGCGTTTGGTATATATCGGTAGGCTATCGTGAACAAAGAAGATGTTTGAAAAAAGGAACGCTTCTGTTCCGCGCGTTACCCCCATACGCCTTTGTGTTAGGGGACGGAAATTTTACCATCCGCGCGTTCGTTAGACCATCCCAATCCATTATGGCCCATGTAAGTAACATTGTTTAGTTACATGACTTTGTTATCCATACTACTAGAAGAATGTGTATGTTTTGTGCTTAATAGTAATAATACACTTGTATTTTACAGTAGAATTTAGATTTATACATTGTGATTGTCTCAAGGCTTCTATCTTCCTCATGGCCGGTAACCCGGATCTTCCATACTTTGCTATGCTTCTTGCTTTGTTAAAGTCAGGCTTCGGCATTCTACTTCTAGGATCACAGGATTTTGGTACGATATCACTCTTCATGTTTGATCTATTCAGTATGTTGAGTTAGATGTTGCTGTAATCTTGCATCAGTCTATCTGTCGCGGTGGCTATCACCTACAGCGTAGGCTTGGCTGTGTTTTGATCTACACTCTACCAGAGAATGCTTCTAGCTTGTGTATGAATGAGTGCACCCAGTGTCTGCTGTAATAGTCAGCTCTCCATGGGCTTATTACTTGCTTAGTTGCCGACTGAGTGCACCACAGTTCATTTCTGATGCTCTGTGCAGTCGTAGGATCTATTCCTGCTGCTTGAGAGTTTATTAGTCGTCTGCTGGTAGCCCCCCCCCCCCCCCAACCTTCCCTCGTTTCTTCCCTTCTCTCTCTTGTCTCCCTTTATGTCTCTTCTTCTGATGTTCTGTGAAGGTGTAGGCCTATGTGTTAGTTCTGTTTGCTTGCATTAGGCCTTCTCCACTTTATCCTATTTCTTGTATTTCTGCCTATTGCCCTGGGCCACCACTTTGTCATGTTGTATAAGTATTGCTTATGTATGTAAAGTGATTTAATAACATGTTTCATAATCCTTTATTATTAATTTTGCTTTACCGTCTTCCATCATGTAGTGAATGCTAATTTGAGTGACTCAGTATTTACTAAATACTGTATAACTAGTCAACCACCATTTATATTGTTGTCTCATATTCATATGTGTATAGCTGGCATGGCCAGGTGGCATTTTCTTTTGTATTATTGATGTATTATTAATTATATGTTAGGACCAGGTATGTCTGAGTTGATATGCCAGACTAGGTTGTGGCATTGCGTTTGTCTGTCAGACTAGGCCTATCCTCTATGTGAGAATGCGCATTGGGTCATTCCCTTTTATTTAGGCTTGTGTATAGCCAGCATATTGGCGCATCCCTTTATATGTTGGTGTGCAACATATTGTTTATGAATATTTACATTGTTTGGTCCATGTGTGTTTATGCTGCCCCGTTTGTAATTAACGTTGATTATTTTGTCTTGTATTGTATTTTCTTTAAGCCACCTATGCCATTGCCTATTTTCCTATTGCCTTTTACATATTATTCTATACTGTAACATCTAACCATAACAACTATTGACGGCATACTTATGTATATGTTTTATGATGTTTCAGCGTGCTGTCAAGTGGTAATAAAGTCTGAATAGAACTAACCTATCCCGATATTCCTGTGACTGTGTGCGGTATGAGAGGCAACAACACCACCCCACTCACGCACGACACTCTCACAAGTGGCGTCGCCGACAGGATAGGAGCTGACCACCACTAGATTGACAGCACGGTGTCGCCATGACAGATGACGCACAAGCACCACTGGAAGCAGCACCACTGGGAGTGGGAAGCTGGTACCCACCTCCGAGACTTCCCAAGTTCTCCGGGACTGAAGATGTTGCGGAGTTTGCAGCTGAGGCAGACCGGGTCTTAAAGGCCTATAAGCTAAAAGGAGGTGTGGGGGTGGAGTTTATTTTGCGCCATCTGGATGACCCGGCGAGGAAGGAGGTCCTATCCCTACCGGACGACAGCAGAAACACAGCTGACGCTGTTTTACAGCACCTGAAGACTGTCTTTGGTGAGCGGAGATCAAGGGTCCTCCTGCTAGAGGACTTTAACCAAAGAAGGCAGCAGCCAGGGGAATCTGTCCTTGAATTCAGCCATGGACTTCAGAAGTTGGCCGAGCGCGTGCGTCAGGCTGGTGGAGCATTGCCTGCTGCTGATGTGAGGGACCGCTTCATCGAGCGCCTCCTTGACAGTGGGTTGAGGAGAAAACTTCGAAGAAGCAGAGCTCGAAACAGCGAGATCACACTGCTGGAGCTGAGGGAAGAGGCGCTCCAATGGGCTGAAGAGGAAGGGGATGCTGAGGATGCTTCTCCACTGCAACAACAGAGCCAGGCTGCACTACCAACTTCTGCAGCGCTTGATACCTTGGTCACTCTGATGAAGAGTATGGACCAGAGATTGGCCATGCTGGAAGACAAGCGTAACACAAGACCAGCACCTAGGGGCTGCTTCAAGTGCGGGCAGCAGGGTCATTTTAAGAGGCAGTGCCCAAACTAGAGGCACCTGTTGTGGAAAGTAGCCACACAGCAGGGGCTGCCAGTAAGGCTACACTGGCAGGAGAGTGTCCTACGACCTCTATGAACATACAGCATGTAGACTGTAAAGCATTAGTTGATACAGGTAGTCAGATAAGTAGTGTTACAGAAACATTTTATAAACAATATCTTAGGCAGCTTCCAATAGACTCAGTAGGGTACCTAACTTTAAAAGCAGCTAATGGCCTTGATATCCCGTATGTAGGAGTTGTAACATGTCCAGTGACAGTTTTTGGTACCACGATTGTGACAACCCTGATGGTAGTTAGGGATTCTGATGATATTTTTACTAGACAGCGTAAGAGGGAAATCCCAGGAGTGTTAGGGATGAATGTAATAGGTAAGATATTTAAAGGCAAGAGCCAGGAACCAGCTTGGTTAGCATCGGTTGTGGAGGAGGTGCATGCGCATGATGGGTCTGTGCATGGTATCGGTCGGGCTGCTAGGAATGTGTTTATTCCAGCTGAGTCCATGGTAGCGGTACAAATCAGATCCAAAAGAGCTTCACATCGATTGCTGGCTGAGGCTGCAGACCACAATCTGCCTGCAGGCTGTCTCATCACCCCAACCTTGTTAGGGCCTTACCCCTCACCTATGTATGTTAGAGTCCTCAACCTCACTGAGGAGGGCATCACCCTCAAGGCCAGCACTCCACTCGTAACCCTGTTTCATGTAGCTTCCATTGACTCCCCGTCTACAGCAGAGGTAGTCTGCAATGAGCAGGAGATCCGGGTTGGGAAGCCAGTAGCAGCTTCTACTCTCATTGCTGACTTGGCATCCAAGTTAAAAGACTTCCAAGGGACCGACGAGGAGCGGAACCAACTGCTTGAAATACTAGAGAAGCACCCTTCTGTGATCTCTACTGCAGAAAGTGAACTTGGGTACACCGACAAGGACGTTCACAGAATACGGCTTACTGATAACATACCAGTGAGTCAACCACACAGATCAATTCATCCAAAGATTTCAATGAGGTGAGAGAACATTTACAAGAGCTGTTGGCTAAAGGAATTATCCATGAGAGCCATAGTCCATATGCTGCACCAATTGTAGTTGTCAGGAAGAAAGACGGGTCAATCAGATTATGTGTGGACTATCGGGGGCTAAACGCCAAGACCATCAAAGATGCCTACCCTCTACCACGCATCAACGAAACCTTTGACCTGCTGGTAGGGTCAGAGTTCTTCTCCACGCTAGACTTAGCCAGCGGGTATCACCAGATAGCAATGGCGCCAGAGGATCAGAGCAAAACTGCTTTCACTACACCATTTGGCCTCTTCGAGTATACCCGGATGCCCTTTGGTCTTGCCGGTGCACCAGCAACTTTTCAGCGGCTCATGAACAAAGTGATGAGTGACCAGCTTTTCCAGTTCCTCTTAGTCTACTTTGACGACCTTCTTATCTACTCGAAGACCCTCAGCGACCATCTTCAGCAACTGGATCGAGTCCTCAGTAGACTTGAAGACGTAGGCCTCAAGTTGAACCTTGAAAAGTGTCAGTTTCTCCAGAAAGAGGTCAGCTACCTTGGTCATAGCATTTCTGCCAAGGGTGTGAGCTGTCAGGATGAAAAGGTAGAAGTTGTTCAGAACTGGCCCACGCCACAGACTGCAAAGGAATTGAGATCTTTCCTTGGCTTCGCGGGGTATTATCGGCGCTTTGTACAGAATTACGCCTCCATTGCTGGACCATTACACTCCCTGATCAACAGCCAAGACAAAAAGACCGCACCCATATCCCATCTGTGGAAACCAGAGCATGAGGTTGCCTTCAAGACGCTCAAGGAGAAGCTTACCAGTGCTGGAGTGCTTGCGTTCGCCGACTTCAACAAACCCTTTGTTCTGGAAACAGATGCAAGTCTTGAGGGATTAGGGGCCATTCTCAACCAGCGCCAGCCCGACGGAAAGCTGAGAGTCATCGCTTATGCCAGTAGGAGACTCCGCCCCACAGAGAAGAATGAAACCAACTATAGCAGTTTCAAGTTAGAAATGTTGGCGTTGAAATGGGCGGCTACTGAAAAGTTTCGAGGCTACCTTTTAGGCAACCAGTTTGAGGTGTGGACAGACAACAACCCTCTCGCCCATTTCCAAACTTCCAAATTGGGTGCTCTTGAGCAGAGATGGGCTGCACAGCTGGCTGTCTTTGACTTTGTGGTAAAATACAAGCCTGGCAAGACAAATCGAGCTGATGCCCTGTCCAGACGACCACCAGAAAGCTTGCCCCCGACCTCTACTCCTATCCCAGTGGAGGTAGCCCAATCCCAATCTGTCTTCTGTCAACATCAGGCACTAGAAAAGGACCGTTGTCCGTTTCCTGGCCCCGCTCCAACAGCTCCCATGAAGCCTGTCCTTCCAGACTGGTCTACCGCACTGCCTACCCTGTCTTCTCACAACATGTTGGAACTCCAGCAGGAGGATCCAGCGATTGGCACAGTGTTGAAGTCTTGGCCCGAGAAACCCCCTACTTCTACAGACAAGTCACTGACCACTCTTTGTGGGCAGCATGCCCGCCTCCAGATCATTGAGGGTGTACTCCACCGATCAGTGCAAGACCCAGTTCATGGACCAGTGCTACAGCTTGTACTACCTTCTACTCTGCGACCAGATATCTTGATTGAGCTGCACGACAAGATGGCCCATCAGGCAGTGGACAGAACTCTGTCCCTACTTCGTAAAAGGGTGTACTGGCCTGGTATGACCAAGGACTGTGAGGGGTACATCGAGCAGTGTCAGAGATGCCAATTGAATAGACGGTCAACTGTCAGGCCAGCGATGGGTCACCTTCTGGCGACCAAACCGCTTCAAGTTGTCGCCATGGACTTCTGTAAGGTCGAGCCAGCGTCTGATGGAAGAGAAAGCATCCTAGTAATTACAGATGTGTTCACCAAGTATACAATTGCAGTTCCAACCAGAAATCAAGAAGCAGTAACTGTAGCCAAGGTGCTAGTGACTGAATGGTTCCAGAAGTTAGGTGTGCCAGAACGACTGCATAGTGATCAAGGCAGAGACTTTGAAGGTAGGGTGGTCAATGAACTATGTCTGATGTACAACATAAAGAAGTCCAGAACGACCCCTTACCACCCCCAAGGAAACGGTCAGTGCGAGAGGTTTAACCGCACCCTTCATCAACTTTTGCGCACCCTATCAGATGAACAAAAGAAGAAATGGCCACAACATCTGCAAGAAGTTGTCCAGGCCTACAACTGTACTCCCCATTCCTCAACAGGATTCTCCCCTCATCTTCTCATGTTTGGCCATGAACCAAGGCTGCCTGTTGATGTCAAGTTAGGCCTCCTTGATTCGTCTCATCATGCATCAGGAGCTGTTGATTGGGTAAGACAGCATCAACACCGCCTGCGCCAAGCTCATGTAACAGCCACAGAGAGGTTGACTGCTGCTTCTGCAGCCAGAGCAAGCAGAGTGAAGCAAGTTGGAGAACCGGGACTAGCCATAGGGTCCTTCGTCTATCTGCCAAACAGAGTCCTCGGGAGGAATAAAATCCAAGACCGTTGGAAATCTGACTTGTTCGTGGTCACTTCCCAACCCAGTGATTCCGTGGTTAGAGTGCGACCTCATAATGGAGGCAAAGAACAGACAGTTAACCGGATAAATGTTATGCCTGTCAAAGCTATTGTGTCTCCTCAACCAGCTCTCCCCGCATCTCCAAAACCCAAACCATCTCTTCGGTTCTCAGACGATGAGGAGGAGGAGAGTTGGATTTTTCTCCCCAGTGTCAATGGTCCCAGACCCAGATCCCGTCTCCCAGTTCCTGTCCAGCCTATCCCATCCACCTCAGCGGCTGCTTGTCGTGCCCATTCCACACCAACTAGAACACCGTTACCAGTAAGAAAATCTTCTAGAATAGCACAGAGAAAACAATGAGGACATTGTTCTGATCAGTCTGGGGCGAATGTAACCAGTTACACTATTGTCTGATCGCGAATGAGAGGATAAATGTGCTGAATGGTGAATGTATGTATTAAATTTCCCTGTCCTGTGCCTATTGCTGCGCGCGAGCCCAGAACAGCCTCTGGCACTGCGTTTGGTATATATCGGTAGGCTATCGTGAACAAAGAAGATGTTTGAAAAAAGGAACGCTTCTGTTCCGCGCGTTACCCCCATACGCCTTTGTGTTAGGGGACGGAAATTTTACCATCCGCGCGTTCGTTAGACCATCCCAATCCATTATGGCCCATGTAAGTAACATTGTTTAGTTACATGACTTTGTTATCCATACTACTAGAAGAATGTGTATGTTTTGTGCTTAATAGTAATAATACACTTGTATTTTACAGTAGAATTTAGATTTATACATTGTGATTGTCTCAAGGCTTCTATCTTCCTCATGGCCGGTAACCCGGATCTTCCATACTTTGCTATGCTTCTTGCTTTGTTAAAGTCAGGCTTCGGCATTCTACTTCTAGGATCACAGGATTTTGGTACGATATCACTCTTCATGTTTGATCTATTCAGTATGTTGAGTTAGATGTTGCTGTA
>CM072514.1:472500-485000 GCA_036898135.1 Oncomelania hupensis | reverse complement strand
CTCTCTCTCTCTCTCTCATTACTTTAAGGGTCGGAGGGGAGATTACTCTGTAGGACGGGTTTGGCGGGGTGGAGGTGGGGGATTGTGAGGAGTTGAGAGGGGTCAAGGGTCACGTGAGAGGCAGCGATAGCTAAAGGCGACATAACAATATCGGGGACGAATATGGAGTGACGCGGGGAAGGGAAATAAATGGCTGGACAAGGCAGGAACGAGAGAAAGAAGAGGAGTGGACTGAAGCATTCATTCATTTATTCATTATTTTGTTAGATTAAATGTGCCCGGACACTGACGCAAATAGCTAGGGGACAAAAGAAACACAACTATATAAAATGTCAAGGCCACAATTAAAAGAAATCGTGTTTGCGTAGGAATACACGTGCTAGTGTTAAAATGTAACATATAACCAGTATTAAATTGATTATTGGGAATAACATCAATAAAATGTAACAAACCAATAAATATCTTTTATATATCAATGTACTTTCCATGGAAATCTGTCATTCCTATCCTATCCTTCCTATCCTATCCTGTCCCGTAACCCGAAGGTCGTAGGGGCACCACAGATGATCGTTTAACCAGCATACTCCATCTTTCTCTGTCCTCAGCAGCCCTGATGGCTTCGCTCAGTGTCAAACCAGTCCATTCTCGAATGTTGTCCTCCCACCTCTTTTTCGGTCTCCCTTTTCTTCTACCTCCTTGCACTGTGCCTTGCAGAATAGTCTTTGCAAGGCCTGATGATCTGGTGACGTGGCCATACCACCGAAGTTTCCGTTTCTTCACCACTGTTAGCAGGTCATCATGTTGTCCAATAGCTTGTGTGATGGTCTGTCGGACTTCGTCGTTGGTGATGTGTTGGGTATAGGAAATGCCCAGAAGTCTTCTGTAGCACCTCATCTCCATGCTTTGTATTCTTCGTTGGAGATCTGCTGTGAGGGTCCATGCTTCGCAAGCATATAGGAAGATGGAGATGACAAGGGAGCGCAGCAGTCTTACTTTGGAATGTAGACTGATGGTCCTGTCTTTCCAAATGGGCTTCAACCTTGTCAGGGCAGCAGTTGTTTGTGCGATCCTGGAGAGGACTTCCTGTCGGGACCCATTGTCTGATACAATGGCTCCTAAATATTTGAAGCTATGCACTGTGTCGAGGGATTGGCCTTGGACTTTGATGTCAGTATTGATGCCATTGGTGTTGTTGGTCATCATTTTGGTCTTCTCTGCACTTATTTCCATTCCATAGGCTTTGGAGGTGGTGTCAAGCCTCTGTACCAGCTGTTCAAGTTCTTGTTCCTCTCCAGCCAATCCATCAATGTCATCTGCAAAACGAAGATTGGAGATTGCTCTACCCCCTATGCTGACTGTGCCTTCATGGTCTGCAAGAGCATCCGACATGATGCGCTCTAGGAAGATGTTGAAGAGTGTTGGAGAGAGTAGGCATCCTTGACGCACACCGATTGTTGTTCTGAACCAATTCCCGATGGCTCTGTTGTGGAGGACTGCACTGGTAGCCTTGTCATACAGGCTTTTGATGACTTCAATAATTTTTGGGCTGATGTTGTACACTTTCATTGTTGCCCATAGAGCTGCATGCCAGACTCGGTCAAACGCCTTCTTGAAGTCTATGAACACATGATATAGATGTTGTTGGTGCTGTAGGTATTTCTCACAGATTATTCTGAGGTTGAAAATCTGCTCAGTGGTACTTCGCCCTGCCCTGAATCCTGCTTGTTCTTCAGCTATGATTTGTTCAGCTTGGGGTTTCAACCTGTTGAGTATTATTTTCAGGAGGACCTTGCTGGGATGGCTGATGAGGCTGATGGTGCGGTAATTTTCACACTCCTGAAGGTTACCTTTTTTGGGAAGAGTGATGACAAGCGACTGGGTCCATGGTATAGGCCACTCCCCACTCTGCCAGATCTTGTTACAGATAATGGTGAGGGCATCAATCATCGCTTCTCCTCCTGCTTGTAGCAGTTCCGCGGGTATGTTGTCCACTCCTGCTGACTTCCCTTTCTTTAGCGCTTGCACTGCTGCCTCAACTTCTTCCCGGAGAATTGGGAGGGTTTCTTCTTCTTCTCTGTTCTCTGGACATGCTAGAACTGATGGGTCTCCATTTGGTGTATGGTTGTAAAGGTCAGAGCAGTACTCTGTCCATCTGTCCAAGACTTCTTGTTCTTCTGTAAGGCATATGCCAGACTTGCTTTGGATAGTGGAGACTTTGGGCTGTTTGACACTTGTCAGTCGCTTCACAGTCTGGTAGGCCTTCTTGCTGTTGTTCTTGTTCAGACTGTTCTCTATTTCCTGGCATTGATCTTCTATCCAGTTCTCCTTTGCTGTGAGCATGCCTTTTCGGATGTCATTGTTGATTTTTCGGTAGACATCAGCTCCCTGTGAGGTGTTCTTTTTCTTTTTCATCTCTCTTCGTTTATCACACAGATCCAAAAGTTCAGGTGTGATCCACAGCTTCTTCTTTGGTCGGTGCTTGCCAAGGATCTCAGTGGCGGCATCTGTCACAGCTGAGTTGAAGGTGGTGGTCATGGTGTTGACATCTACTTCACCAGCCCCCAAAATGAGCAGTGGTGCAAATTTCCCTCCAATTGTGGCCTGAAATAGTTCTGCCACCTCCGGGTCTTGCAGTTTGTCCAGGTCGAACTTCAATCTAGTGCACTTTGCTGTATTTACTCTCTTCAAGTGGAGCTGGAAAGACATCATCACGAGATCGTGGTCACTTCCAATGTCTGCTCCTGGAAAAGTACGTGTCCTGCCAATGTTGATGCTTGATCTGAAGCGTTTCTTGACCATGATGTAGTCTATTTGGTTGTGATGCTCCCCGCCAGGACTGTGCCATGTCCATCGTCTGGAGTTTTTGTGGAGACCAAGCGTGTTTGCCAGTACCAGATTGTTGTATCTGGCAAACTCCAAGAGTCTCAGACCCCTGTCATTTGTCTCGTTGTTGCAGTGGGGTCCACATGTGTCTCCCCAGTTGCGGTGCGCATCTTGGCCAACCTTGGCATTCCAGTCGCCTTGCACTATGACTATGTCCTTCTTCGGCACTTGGTCAAGGACCGCCTGTAGATTTTCATAAAAATCCTCCACTTCGCTGTCGTCATAGTCTGATGTTGGGGCGTAGGCCTGGATGATGGTGATGTTGAAAGGGGCTGCTCTCAGGCGGATGGTAATGAGTCTACTGGAGACTGGGCGGCAACCCATGACAGTCGCTAAAATGTTCTTGTGGACCAAGAATCCAACGCCGTGTTCGTGCCTGTCATCCCTACCGCTGAAATAGAGCTTGTGGCCTTTGTCGGTCGTTGTTTCACCTAGGCCTTTCCATCGCAGTTCGCTGATACCTAGAACGTTCCATCGATAGTGGTCCAACTCGTGGGCCAGTTCTTCTAATTTTCCTTCCGCAGTTAGGGTCCTGACGTTCCAGGTTCCTATGACGATGTTGTTTCTCGTGCGGATCTTGCTAAATTGTCCATCAGTAGCATACTTAACACCTCCGTCCTGGTGGCCAACGGAAGGCGCGGTCCTTGTGCCGGGTGACGGCCCGGGCGACGACCGATCCGGTATGGAATTAGTGGATTGTGTCATCATGTAGTGTGTCTTGGGCAAAAAAGACCTGGCGGTGCCCAATCCTCTCCAGGCTGTTGGCCACAGCCGAAATCCACGAATACAGTGTGGCTCGCCTTGGCCCTGAGCACATGGTCGTTGAACCTGTAGTAACGTGAGGTTCCTCCGCCCTGGCCGGTGACTTCTGTGTAGAAGACTTTCGCCCAGTGATGCCGTGCTAACATCACCCCTGTTAGTCGCCTCTTACGACACGCCGGGAAACGTTGGGTCTATTCTATTTAATGCCCGAACCCACAGAGCACATTACATTAGGAATAAAAACATATGTAATTTAAAATATACTAACTTTTATAAATATAATACGTTCTCATAATTTAATTAGGTCTCGTTCTTAATTACATAACAAAGAAAGAAAGAAAGAGATTTCTCTTATATAGCGCACTTACAAGCTCAGAGAGCTTCTCAAGGCGCTGACCCGTAATATCCAGTAATCACAAAATAGTTTGCTGAAGTCAGGATTGGAACCCACGTCGCCCAAGACGCACTCACACAAGTCATGCGCTCTGACCACTGAGCTATCCAAAAGACATAAACAATAACATCATAACAGATAACAAAAACCGCTACATAAAATTGATCACTGAACACACTGGCAGCACCACCCCCGGCCAGCCAATAAACACTATGTTTAAATATAATCATAATACCAAATAGTTATATACCAAAACGTGTTTACATTTATACAGGGAAAAATAGACCTTGGGCGACCTTGATCTTTGAGGAAGTACAGCAAAATACGATGGTACCAGCGAAGGCTCTTTAATAACCTAGGTAATGTTCCTATGAAATGCGGTCAAACTCTGTTCAGTAGTTCCCGAGATATAACCAGCAGCGGACCGACGGACAGATGGACTTATATTAGGCTCGTTCTGATTCCCGACAGCTTTCAAAGAATTTCCAAATAAAAGTCTGGAATTTTTGAAATTTCCGGATACGCCTGGAAAGGCATAAAACGGACTATAAGCCTACCCAAAATCTTCATGCCGATAATCATACTTCCTAGCTGAACCTCGTGGAAGTTTGCTTTTGTCTCTATAGTACGGGAGCGGCAAACTTAAGTCTCGGCTAGTTTTAGATACGCAATGTGGCCGATACTTGGACGTCAAAGTGTGAGTTCTCCAAGGCGAGGAATACGTTTTCACAAATCAATGTGCAAAGGCGTTTTTCACAGCCACAACAGAGACTCAGTACAAGGGATAAATAGATTCAACAACTCTCTGTGATCTTTAAAAAAAAAAGAAAAAAAAAAAAAAGACTTGGTGTGTGTACTGAAACTTAATTTTATGACGATGGCAGAGAAGATTTAATTAACATTAACCCCGAAAAAAGGAAATATCAATATGATTACATAAACCCCAAAGTATTAGGAAACAGGCAAAAAATAGTTTTAATTATAATTATATGTTGCACCTGCATTACTATGAAGCGCCATTTGTAAATTAAATGGTTATTGTCATTATATCTATAGAACATACATTTTACCTGTATAAAAGATATGGTATAATTATAAAATGAATTATATACCTATAAAATACATTCTATAGCAATACAACACTTTTTATAGCTATAAAGCAACATTTTTATAGCTACAGACTACATTTTACGATATACAAGAGATCATACACAAATCGTCACGCCGTTTGTAAATCCTATCCTATCCTATCCTGTCCCATAACCCGAAGGTCGTAGGGGCACCACAGATGATCGCTTAACCAGCATACTCCATCTTTCTCTGTCCTCAGCAGCCCTCATGGCTTAGCTCAGTGTCAAACCAGTCCATTCTCGAATGTTGTCCTCCCACCTCTTTTCCGGTCTCCCCCTTCTTCTACCTCCTTGCACTGTGCCTTGCAGAATGGTCTTTGCAAGGCCTGATGATCTGGTGACGTGGCCATACCATCGGAGTTTCCGTTTCTTCACCACTGTGAGCAGGTCATCGTGTTGTCCAATGGCTTGTGTGATGGTCTGTCGGACTTCAACGTTGGTGATGTGTTGGGTATAGGAAATGCACAGAAGTCTTCTGTAGCACCTCATCTCCATGCTTTGTATTCTTCGTTGGAGATCTGCTGTGAGGGTCCATGCTTCGCAAGCATATAGGAAGATGGAGATGACCAGAGAGCGCAGCAGTCTTACTTTGGAATGTAGACTGATGGTTCTGTCTTTCCAAATGGGCTTCAACCTTGTCAGGGCAGCAGTTGTTTGTGCGATCCTGGAGAGGACTTCCTGTCGAGACCCATTGTCTGACACAATGGCTCCTAAATATTTGAAGCTGTGCACTGTGTTGAGGGATTGGCCTTGGACTTTGATGTCCGTGTTGATGCCATTGGTGTTGTTGGTCATCATTTTGGTCTTCTCTGCACTTATTTCCATTCCATAAGCTCTGGAGGTGGTGTCAAGCCTCTGTACAAGCTGTTCAAGTTCTTGTTCCTCTCCAGCCAATCCATCAATATCATCCGCAAAACGAAGATTGGAGATTGCTCTGCCCCCTATGCTGACTGTGCCTTCGTGATCTGCAAGAGCATCTGACATGATGCGCTCTAGGAAGATGTTGAAGAGTGTTGGAGAGAGTAGGCATCCTTGACGCACACCGATTGTTGTTCTGAACCAGTTCCCGATGACGCTGTTATGGAGGACTGCACTGGTAGCCTTGTCATACAGGCTTTTGATGACTTCTATAATTTTAGGGCTGATGTTGTACACTTTCATGGTTGCCCATAGAGCTGCATGCCAGACTCGGTCAAATGCCTTCTTGAAGTCTATGAACACATGATATAGATGTTGTTGGTGCTGTAGGTATTTCTCACAGATTATTCTGAGGTTGAAAATCTGTTCAGTGGTACTTCGCCCTGCCATGAATCCTGCTTGTTCTTCAGCTATGATTTGTTCAGCTTGTGGTTTCAACCTGTTGAGTATTATTTTCAGGAGGACCTTGCTGGGATGGCTGATGAGGCTGATGGTGCGGTAATTTTCACACTCCTGAAGGTTACCTTTTTTGGGAAGAGTGATGACAAGCGACTGGGTCCATGGTGTAGGCCATTCCCCACTCTGCCAGATCTTGTTACAGATAATGGTGAGAGCATCAGTCATCGCTTCTCCTCCTGCTTGTAGTAGTTCCGCTGGTATGTTGTCCACTCCCGCTGACTTCCCTTTCTTCAGCGATTGCACTGCTGCCTCAACTTCTTCCCGGAGAATTGGGAGGATTTCTTCTTCTTCTCTGCTCTCGGGACATGCTAGAACTGATGGGTCTCCATTTGGTGTATGGTTGTAAAGGTCAGAGCAGTACTCTGTCCATCTGTCCAAGACTTCTTGTTCTTCTGTAAGGCAAATGCCAGACTTGCTTTGGATAGTGGAGACTTTGGGCTGTTTAACACTTGTCAGCCGCTTCACAGTCTGGTAGGCCTTCTTGCTGTTGTTCTTGTTCAGATTGTTCTCTATTTCCTGGCATTGATCTTCTATCCAGTTCTCCTTTGCTGTGCGCATGCCTTTTCGGATGTCATTGTTGATTTTTCGGTAGACATCAGCTCCCTGTGAGGTGTTCTTTTTCTTTTTTAACTCTCTTCGTTTATCACACAGATCCAAAAGTTCAGGTGTGATCCACGGCTTCTTCTTTGGTCGGTGCTTGCCAAGGATCTCAGTGGCGGCATCTGTTACAGCTGAGTTGAAGGTATTGGTCATGGTGTTGACATCTACTTCGCCTGCCCCCAAAATAAGCAGTGGTGCAAATTTCCCTCCAATTGTGGCCTGAAATATTTTTGCCACCTCCGGGTCTTGCAGTTTGTCCAGGTCGAACTTCAGCCTAGTGCACTTTGCTGTATTTACTCTCTTCAAATGGAGCCGGAAAGACATCATCACGAGATCGTGGTCACTTCCAATGTCTGCTCCTGGAAAAGTGCGTGTCCTGCCAATGTTGATGCTTGATCTGAAGCGTTTCTTGACCATGATGTAGTCGATCTGGTTGTGATGTTCCCCGCCGGGACTGTGCCATGTCCATCGTCTGGATTTTTTGTGGAGACCAAGCGTGTTTGCCAGTACCAGATTGTTGTATCTGGCAAACTCCAATAGCCTCAGACCCCTGTCATTTGTCTCGTTGTTGCAGTGGGGTCCGCATGTGTCTCCCCAGTTGTGGTGCGCATCTTGGCCAACCTTGGCATTCCAGTCGCCTTGCACTATGACTATGTCCTTCTTCGGCACTTGGTCAAGGACCGCCTGTATATTTTCATAAAAATCCTCCACTTCGCTGTCTTCATAGTCTGATGTTGGGGCATAGGCCTGGATGATGGTAATGTTGAAAGGGGTTGCTCTCGGACGGATGGTAATGAGTCTACTGGAGACTGGGCGGCAACCAATGACAGTGGCTAGAATGTTCTTGTGGACCAAGAATCCAACGCCGTGTTCGTGCCTGTCATCTCTACCGCTGAAATAGAGCTTGTGGCCTTTGTCAGTCGTTGTTTCACCTAGGCCTTTCCAGCGCAGTTCGCTGATACCTAGAACGTTCCATCGATAGTGGTCCAGCTCGTGGGCCAGTTCTTCTAATTTTCCTTCCGCAGTTAGGGTCCTGACATTCCAGGTTCCTATGACGATGTTGTTTCTCGTGCGGATCTTGCTAATTTGTCCATCAGTAGCATACTTTTCACCTCCGTCCTGGTGGCCAACGGAAGGCGCGGTCCTTGTGTAGCCGGGCGACGACCGATCCGGCATGGAATTAGTGGATAGCCTCATCATGTGTTGTGTCTTGGGCAAAAAAGACCTGGCAGGGCCCAATCCTCTCCAGGCTGTTGGCCACAGCCGAAATCCACGAATACAGTGTGGCTCGCCTTGGCCCTGAGCACGTGGTCGTTGAACCTGTAGTAACGTGAGGTTCCTCCGCCCTGTCCGGTGACTTCTGTGTAGAAGACTTTCGCCCAGTGATGCCGTGCTAACATCACCCCTGTTAGTCGCCTCTTACGACACGCCGGGAAACGTTGGGTCTATTCTATTTGCCCGAACACACAAAAAAACTATTTTATTTATAAACAAAACATTTTATAAGTAACCAATTCATTTTATCTATAAACAAAACATTTTATAAGTAGCCAATTCATTTTACCTATAAACAAGTCATTGTATCTATAAACAAGTCATTTTATAGCAAAAACGATCTATAAAACTTCCTTTTATCTGTAAACACTTCATTTTATAGGAACAACGAGCACTTATATCTATAGAATACATTTTATAACACGTACAATGAATTGTACCTGTAGAATGCATTCGCGACAATTATTTTCCAATCGGCGCCTTACAATAATTTTATACAGTGGAACCTCCGGTATCCGGCTCTCTGGTATACGACTCCCTCCGTTATGTGACCTGAAAACTTCTGACGGATTCACTTCCAATAATAAATGACCTCTGGTATGCGACAACTTCGTTTATGCGACCAGCGACCGTGTCTTAAGCCCTTTATACGACCGTCTTAGGGCAATTTAAAAGAGATTAATTTGCTGTCTGTACCTTTCGTTTTTTCTCTCATGTTAGTGTACGCCTGCTGTTGTCTGCTATTTCCGGTTCGCAAATAAGGGACATTACTCGCCTACACTGGATGTCAAAATGGCGTCGCGCAAGAGGAACGTTTTGAGTTTGGCAGAGAGAAGGAAAGTGATTGAAAGAAGTGAAAATGGGGAGAGTTGTTTGTCTATTGCAAGAAATCTAGACGTTGGGAAGACCCAAATTCAGCTCATCATAAAGGATAAGGAATCTGTGAAACTACGATGGGGGAGTGGAGAAAATGGCGAAAAGGGAAACATCGAAATTGAGAGCTTCTGCACTGACAGACTTGGATGAACGCGTCTGGCACAGTGGCAGTGGTTCGACTGTTTTCTATTTTTGAAGTTGTGAATAAAAGACAAAGCTAAAAATGAAACATGTTTTACAGTTTCCTTTGTCAGAGAATACATGCTGGTGAGTGTGAAAATTATGACTGCATACCCCTCCGAGCCTGACCCCCCTCACCCCCACCCCACCCCTTGTTTCCGGTATAAGACCACCTCTATTATAAGACCGTTTTTTCTCAGATTTTGGACGGTCGTATACCGGAGGTTCCACTGTACTAACTTTCTCATTGTATAACTGCTTCTCTCCCTTCGATTATTTTTATTTTGTAACGTTCTAAGCGTCCCAAAGTTGCTATGCAGTGCGCAAATTTGGCTGACGTTTTTTTTGTTGTTGTTGTTGTTGTTGTTGTTGTTGTTTTTGTTGTTTTTTTTTTAAATTAAAATTTACGTCCCCGGACTCATTAAGCGTATAGGGGACGATTGGTTAATAGGTACATTCAACCAATTCAACGAAAAAAGGCCCCCCCCCCCCCCCTCTCCTGCACGTATGCGCTGGGCTCTCGCCTTTTCATATGGAAATAACGTTGCATAAGCTAAATTTAGATAGCTACGGCGCGTGTAGGGAATTTCCGCTAGGCCTATATCGACTTCCCGCGATGTCAACAATCTCCAAGGTAACAGTTACGATGGAAGCTGGTTTGCCTTCGTGCTTATCGATAGTTTTTCAAGACGACCAAAAAATATTTGGAACAGTCGAGACTGACAATGATGTCGCTGATGTTTTATCAGCATTTCACTAGTATGGTCCTCGCCAATTTATATAGTACACTAGTATGGTCCTTGCCATTTTTTGTAGTAGACTTTAATGGTCTTTACCATGTTGAGTCGCTTAGAAGTTTACAAGTAGTCTACACGAGGATGGAGTTGCTTCCCTGGGATCAGCAATTCAAAAGTCAGTATAAAATTAATGTCATGCGCCGAATGTAAAATAATGCTCCGAATGCATTCTACAGGTAAAATGCATTGTATATATTATAACATTTATTTTATAGATATAAAAGCTCTTTGTTGTTATAAAATGAATTGTTTACCTATAAAATGAATTGTTTATGTATAAAATGTAGTGTTTAGAGATAAAATGAAGTGTTTAGAGATAAAATAGTTTTTCGGAATAATATTTACAAACGGCGTGATGATCGCGTATGATTTCTCTTGTATATTGTAAAATGTAGTCTGTAGTTATAAAAATGTTGTTTTTAGCTATAAAAAGTTTTGTATTGCTATTGAATGTATTTTATAGACATAGAATTCATTTTATAAGTATACTATATCTTTTATACAGGTAAAATGTTTGTTCTATAGATATAATGACAATAATTATTTAATTTACAAATGGCGCCTCATACAATACCAGGACGCGGTGCGGTTGTAATCCTTCAGGATGTACAAATCCGAGAGAGAGAGAGAGAGAGAGAGAGAGAGAGAGAGAGAGAGAGAGAGAGAGAGAGAGAGAGAGAGAGAGAGATTTAATTTCAAATGGTAAACAATCTGCCTCATCTTTCTTCGTCTTTTTGTTGCATTTCCAGACTCTGGAAATACCTTGAATCCGTCGGTATTCAGAACGAGCTAAAATGTCAGTCTGACCGTCCGTGCTTCGGTCCGTTGGAAGCCATACCTCAACGGCTAAGCGGATGTTGACCACACGTCATTGAAGCATTACCATCATTTTTGCCCTATCGCAAAGGCTAAGATTGTTGGAGTCTATTTGCTGCTAAATGCTTTTTGCTCAATATCTCCTATCCTGTCCTATCCCGTAACTCAGAGGTCGTTGGTGCATCACAGATGATCGTTTAACCCGCGTTCTCCATCTTTCTGTTCTCAGCAACCGTCATGGCTTTGTTCAGTGTCAAACCAGTCCATTCTCGAATGTTGTCCTCAAACCTCTTTTTCGGTCTCCTTCTTCTTCTACCTCCTTGCACTGTGCCTTGCAGGATGGTTGTGTGATGGTCTGTCGGACTTCGTTGTTGGTGATGTGCTGGGTATAGAAAATGCCCGCCATCCTATTTGCTCTAACGCCAAGGCTAAGATTGTTGAAGTCCATGTGCTGCTAATAACGCCAAGGCTAAGATTGTTGAAGTCTATGTGCTGCTAATCGTTTCTTGCTCAATATCTCAAAACTGGCTAAAGACATTTTATTGAGTTTTGATATACATGTACTTCAAATCATGGGCCATCCTTCAGTAACAATCCGGTTGTCCGTCAGTCTGTCAGTCGATCGGCCCGTCGCACCGATTTTGCCTTGTTTGTTCAAAATACGCTTTTGGCCTTATGTCAAGAATAGCTGAACAGAAATTCTTCATTTTTACTCTGCAGACACCATAACTACTGTTAAGCATGGAAGATAACTCGTACGTTCTCAAAGGTCAACCATGAACCATTTCCTGAACACGTTTAGCGCTGTGTCTAAAACTGCTTCAGCCGATTTCAGATCATTTTTCGCTTGAAGAGAGTTCAGATCGATGCCTATCGTTCCATGTTTTCCATCTTGCTTCAGTAGGAAAAAAAACCCCGATGCACCACACCTCCAAGAAAATTAACACTTTTGAAAAGGCTTATGTTATGGGCCATGTGGGCGAGTGTCTGGGAATATATCTGAATGTCTTGCCATCTTGTTCTAAGTCTTCTGCTTCTTACGTCAAAGCAGCGATGTAACAGGCGGTACAAATGATCGAGATGGACAGGAAGGGGCGGAAGATGGCTGTGGAGATCAAGGACTGAACAGGAAAAAAGAAACCACCAGTACTTTCACCTGTGTGTATCATCTCCTCCCCCTCATCTTCTTATTATTTTTCTTCTTCTGTTTGTCCTTCTGCCATCAGTGCACTGGAGAAACGATATCCCCCCAGGCAAAACGGGTTTGATTTTGAAATGGCGCTCCTATCTGAATGTGAGAGGTGCCGAAGCCTATAATACTAAAATAATAGTACACAGGCAGAGAGAGAAAGAGAGAGAGAGAGAGAGAGAGAGAGAGAGAGAGAGAGAGAGAGAGAGAGAGAGAGAGAG